>VOQZ01002244.1:0-72311 GCA_008079305.1 Phytophthora palmivora
AATCTAAGACGGTGCTGAAAACCTATGCAGACTATGTGCTCTATTCTACAGCTAAACAAGTTATCGAGCTAAAGCGATCGATTGAGCTCACACAATCCGTCGAGCCGACAAACTGCCCACTTCAACTTCGTTGTTACTTTCTAAAGTAAGCTACTTCATGAAGTAACTTGAAGCGTCAGATCTGATTCATCCCCATTTGCTGATCTTCATCAAGACCAAGATGCTCCGCTGCTCTCTTCTATGCTCGACGCTTCTGGCGCTCAGCGTCCACGGCGCCATCCTCCGCGTGCCCATGATCAAGCGCAGCGACGACGAGTTCATCTCGTCTCTGCTCCACGACGTGCACGTCCCTGCAGCGGCCCGCAGTCTGGAGCCCCGACGCCGACTTTAGCCCCAACGACGTCGAAAACGTCCAAAATACCGCGAACGTCATCATCCGTGACTTCCAGAACGCGCAGTACTACGGATCCATCTCCATCGGGACGCCTGCGCAGCCTTTTTCCGTCATTTTCGACACGGGGTCGTCCAATTTGTGGGTTCCAGACAAGAAATTCGGCTCGCACAACGTGTACGACCACGACCAGAGCAGCACGTACAAGGCCAATGGAACGGCCTTCAACATTATGTACGGCAGTGGTCCTGTGTCGGGGTTCCTGTCTCAGGACAAGCTGGAGCTGGGGGGGCTTACAGTGCCCGACCAGATGTTGCCGAGGTGAACGTCACTAAGGACTGGGTCCGGCCTATTATTTGGGCAAATTCGACGGACTGTTTGGGCTGGCATTCGACACGATCAGTGTAGACCACCTTAAGACTCCGTTCCATAGGATGATCCAACTGGGACTGCTGGATGAACCAGTTTTCGCCTTTTTTATTTAGGTGATCAGAAGGATGGAGAACTCACGTTTGGAGGAGTGGACAAGAGCCACTATAAGGGGGAGCTCGAGTATGTAGACGTGACGAGCGCTACCTATTGGTCCGTGAACCTTGATGCTGTCGAAACCAAAGGAGAGAAACTGACAGATGTCCATAAGGCAATCGTCGACTCGGGAACGTCGCTCATTGCTGGACCCAAAGATCAGGTGGCAAAACTTGCGGCGCTCGTGGGTGCGCACAAGTTTATCATGGGTGAGTACATCATCAGCTGCTCTGCTGCAGCACCGGATATTTCGTTCGTGTTGAATGGAAAGTCGTATACATTGACAAAGGACGAGTACACGCTCAAGAGCGGGCCGTTATGTCTATTTGCCTTCATGGGCATTGACATCCCGGCCCCTGCTGGCCCATTGTGGATTCTGGGCGACGTCTTCATGCGCAAACACTACACTGTCTTTGACTGGGGTACAGACTCCCGCAAGCCTCGTGTCGGCTTTGCGCTCGCTGCCTAAGCTGATGGGAATCAAAGATCGCTTGCTAGATCTTCAACATTGTCAAAACCAGATGGTGGTGTAAGGTGAAGGTGAATGCTGTATGAACTTGGCACAAAATGCTATGAAGGCGGCGAATATCGGATGCCTAAGTGTGTTTATCCTGTCGAAAATGGCGCTTTTGAACCTCTATTTATGTCGTGTGTTGTGCTGGTAGGTGAGTTGCTCGTTGTCTGCTTTTGTGTTGTGATCATTGACAGGTCGCAATGAGCAAAGCCAAACAACAAACCCCGCGCAATAGCGGATCACCTAAAGCCACTCCTCGTGATCCAACACAGCCTGTTCAACTCAGTGTGTTAGTGTTACAGGCAGACGCACTCGAGCACGATGAAGCTGTGCGTCAAGAGCTCAAGCGCAATGGCTTCATGGTGAAGCAGCAGGCATTGATTCATTTATCGGTGGACACAGCACGACTGTTTGTTCTGGAAGTTTGCAACCCACTTAGTGCGATGTATCGAACACCTCAACCCGAAAATGAAGAGATCTCCGAAGGCCGTGACGGAGATCCAGGATCACCTAGTACTCCAGAGTTTCCAATCAACTCGGAGACATTAGTTGGCGACGTTGAGATGACGGAGCATGGCATTCGTGCGCTAGCAAGTGGCCCAATACTTGTATTGGGTGTCGAGAAGGCAAATGCTGTAACTGAGCTGCTGCAACTCGTTGGTCCCGCTGATCCGGCAACATGGGCGGAGAGTTCACCGTCATGTCTTCGAGCTCGCTTCGCCAAAGACCCACCTCGGAAGCTTGGACTGCGGTGTAGCACCCAAGATGTTACTGCTCCACACGAGTTGGCATTCCTGTTGGCACATACTGGTAACAAGGCTCACGCTCTTAGTCATGTTCAAGGCCAAGGTCACGCCCCTGTAAAACCACTTCCAAATGGCGGTTTCTCAAGAAAAACTGCTGCCATGGGCCTAGACCAGCTACTCAACTTTTTGTTTCCAGAGCACTTGCAACACCCGAATTCAGCTGGTCGGCTCTTCGTCTTTGGGCTGTATGGACCTCTGGACGCGCAGTCGAAGTTACGCAGCGGTGAGAAGGGCCTACATGTTGTCACAGATCGCGAATTGACCACGATGTCTTCTCGCATGGAGCGTGAGGACATCCTGGCAGTTTATGGCATGTGCTCGCTGTCACAGGAAGAAGAAGAGGAGGTGGTGCGTCAAGTGGATCACTTACTTAAGCGCTTCCCGCAGTACACACCTCGCGATATCGAAGCACTGTTCGCGCCACTACCACGCGATTCAGATGGAAACATGAGCTTTCACGACATGCAGCGAGCTGTGCTCAAGGAGCGATTGCGTCGTGTGGTATGTATGAAGGAGCGACTGCATCCAGCACTTGCCGAACCTGTTCCGCAATCTATTTGCACGTACATTGACTCGGCTCACCGCGACCAAAGCTCCTCGTCTCGTGAACGGAGCTCCATCCAGTTTCTTCCTTAAAGACGTCGGAGCTACGAACGTGGAGAATGCAGCGTTTGTTTCTCGTCTACTGAGCACTCGCGCTTTCCAGATCTGTCAAATGGAAGATGGCAATTCTCCCGAACTCACTCAAAATGTACGACTCGTTCGTCCTGACAAAGCCCAGAAACTCATCGAACGTGAACCATGGAACCCAAACTGTCAGAAACGCAGTCAACAAGGTCAAAAGTAAAAAAACTATCATGACAGTTTATACTCACTTATTTTCCCTCATATCAACCTATTTTTCTACATACCCACAAATTTCCCTCCATTCTAACCAGTAAGCATAAGCCATTCGAAAAGAGACTATGCCATTCGCGCAGATCGTGCTGGGACCTCCTGGTTCGGGCAAAACGACGTATTGCAATGGAATGCAACAGTTCTTGCAGGCCAACCACCGAGACGTGGCCGTAGTCAACATGGATCCGGCCAACGAGCAGTTACCGTATGTGGCAGACGTGGATGTGTCCGAAATGGTGTGTCTCGAAAACGTCATGGAGGAATTGGGCCTCGGGCCCAACGGCGGTGCGTGCCCCAATACCAGTAATTATCTCAATTCAATGGTAGTAATGTGGCAATTGGTCTTGGACACAGGTCTCGTGTACTGCATGGACTATATTGATGTCAACTTTGACTGGTTGGAGGAGAAACTAGCAGCACTCAAGGACAAATATGTGCTGTTCGACTTCCCGGGCCAAGTAGAACTCTACACACATGAGAACAGTGTGCATAATATTCTACACAAACTGCAGAAACTCGGATACCGGGTAGGTATTTATTTATGAGCTGGAGTTGTGGTCAAATGGGCTGATTTGGTTCTTCAGTTGGCAGTCGTGCACCTTGTTGACGCACACCATTGCACTGACAGCTCCAAATTCGTGTCGGTGGTGATGTTGAGCTTGTCGTCGATGGTGCGACTTGAGCTACCGCACATTAACGTGCTGTCGAAAATCGATCTGATGCAACAATATGGCAAACTCGGTACGATTCGGTGACTTTGGATGTGCTGGCCGTTGGCTGATGTATCTGTGCTTCTAGCGTTCAACTTGGACTTTTACACGGATGTGTTGGACCTGCGCTACTTGCTGGATCGCTTAGATGAACCGGATGATGCTGAAGATGAGGACCAGATCTCCTTGGAACCTCGACATACTACGATCCCCAACTCGAGACTTGCAGAGCGGTTCCGCCGCATGAACGAGGCGCTGTTGATGTCATTGAAGACTTCAGTCTTGTGAGTTTCTTGCCATTGCAGATCCAGGACCCCGCTACGCTGCAGAAGGTAGTCGCGGCAATTGATAAGGCCAACGGTTTTGTCTTCACCGGTGTGGACTTCCAGACCGCTGTCGTCAAGGACTATGCCTTCGGAGACCAGAGTGCACCCGACATTCAAGAGAAATACCTCGATCAGTAGCGAGCAAGGCGTTGCTTGTCTCGCTAGAGATTAAACCCTTAAAAGATTCATTGTATTACCGCTCCCTTCTCTTGGTTTGCTTTCGTCACGCTCTGCCCAGCAGCTGCCACGGCCTTACCAGTGGTCATATAACGCTGCTGAGCTGAGCAAGCTTAGCCTATAACGATGTGCCTCTTTGTCGCGAGTGCTTATCTTACCTCGCTGTGGTGGACTTGGGTGCTGTCCATCTAGCTGGACAGTACTGATCAAAGCTTAGAAGAAAATACCGCCTTCCTCTTCTTCCGCTGTTTCGTCAACGTTGCTGAGGTATTGTTCATAGGTAGATGACGTGGGATGCAGCGAGGGCATCCCTGCAGTGGACAACGAGCTCATAGACATTGAGTTACGCACGCCCATGCCACCACCTCCCAAGCCTCCGAGACTTCTGCCGGCAATGCCACGACCTGCCAAAGAGTTGGTTGTGTTTGACTGTGGGTTCTCTTCTGATGTCGATGCCTCGTCGCCTTCTGCTAAACTCTCAAATGGCGACGACTTCATGCCTTCAAAGCTGCCATCACTCATGTAACCCAAGTTGCCTGATGGCCGATTAAATCCGACTTCATTGCGCTGGAAAGACAAAAGTCCACCACTAAACAAATACCAAGCATCACATTAGTTCAAAATATTAAGGAGAAATAGAACAACCAATAAAGGTAGGTAGTACCTGGTGGAAACATTGCGGTCGAAAAGTCGCAAGTCGTTCATGGAGAAGTTGCGCTTAGCAGCGGTAGATACCTTGGTCATCGCGTGCACAATTTCCGTGACTTGATCCACATCGTTAACGAAGTATTTAGCTGCACTAGGCTTCTTGCCCACAGTCACTGTGAACATATTCCGTCGACTGCGCACATCCTCAAGGTACTGGAACATGAACTCGTCCGACAAATCATCACCCACACACAAGATAAAGTCGACATATTGGCCACTCGTAGATTCTATCGTGGACATAACACGATCCACGATCACACCCTTGTCGACTCCCTCAGGACGCACTTCAAGATAATCTGTCCCCGTCACCACCTCCACCTGAAAGTGCTCCAGCACTTGTAGAAGTTGGTCGTGCAACTCCTTAGCTTGCAGCTGGCCGAACTCTGGGTCAGCATCACGGTACTGCCACAGCAGCGCACTGCCCTTCAGTTCAATGTACGTGCCGTGCGTGCGTTGTGTATAAATATCCATGACGGCGTGCGTCACATCCTTCCACGAGTCATCAAAGTTGTCCTTAGTGCATAACCACACACCTTCCTCCACTTCACTTGCCAAACTGTTAGAGCTGCTGCCACTTGATGGTGGCGCACGACTGACTGGCGTGTTACCAGCATTAGTATTCGTGCCTGTGCCCCACTTATACAGGTAACCATGCTCTGCGGCAAGTCCCAAACCACGCACCGAGCCCAGTGTCTTCTCTAGATCTAATCTTTCTTTGCCACTAAGCACAAACACTGTGTTCCGCGGATCGGCACACAACAGTGTCAATGAGGCTAGAAGATCAGACGATGCCTTCGGTGTTTCGGTCTTCGACACGAAAGCGTTCTGCTCATTGCCTGTGATATACTTCGAAAAGCTGTGTGCACCAGCAGACTCTTCAAGCGTAAGCGTGTTACCGTAATCGAAGAATATCACACGGCGGAATGTCTCGCGGTAAGCCTTGGCTAAGACGTCAGTTTCCAGCATTTTAAAACCAGCGTTGAACTCCAGCATTCGGAAGCCCAGCCCAAGACCATATCCCATATACTCGCCCTCCGCAGTCTGCTTCTTTGTGCGCTTCAGATCCACAAGAATGCGTTCAGCCCATTTCGTCCGCGAGTTTGTGATAATGTACTCAAGATCTTTCTGATGACGCGCGGCTCGCTCCTCTTCCGACATCTTCAATGCAAGTTCCATAGCCTGAATAATCTCTTCGCGTTTCCATGGGTTCACACCAATGCTGCCTGTGAGCACACGACTGCTTCCTGAAAACTCTGATACGATCACAACACCAGGTGACTTGGCCAGCTCGTGTGCATAGATAAACTCGAACGGGTAAAGATTGACAGCATCACGTACTGAAGTGGTGAGAAGCACGTGGCCCACACGCCAAAGCGGTAGTCTGGAGGCCATATCTGTGTTTTCCACTTCTGAATACGCAAAGATCGGTTCCTTGTGATGTTCTCCAAACCGGTCGTTTATGCGTTTCATATGTGCCAAGATCTCTGCGCGAACACTGTCCTTCTCTGGGGTAGGATTGGACGAGTCCCAGATACCAATCTGCACGAATTGCACCTTATCCACGTACTCCGGGTGTTGGGCTAGAAAAAATTCAATCGCACCAAGCTTGAGCAAAATTCCCTTCAATCGCTCCACGCGGTCCACACTCACAAACACCTTGCGAGTACTGCTCTCGTACTTGGCTGCAAGCACTGCTGCATCTTGTTCCACCTGATCGCTAGAATTAATCCGGTCCATGAATGTAGGTTCAATACCAATGTGGCTTATGGTCAACATGACCATGCGGCCATTATACTCGACACCAATGTAACCGCCGGGTTGAGCACTGTACTTGAGTCCGAGAATGCGGCGACAACTCGTCAGGAAGTGGCGCGCGTGTTCATACAGATGGAATCCAATATGGTCTGCAGCTAGCACGCCACGCAGCAAATCTGCCCGCATTGAAAGAGTTCGGAAGATCTCGGAACTCGGGAATGGTGTGTGCAGGAAAATGCCGACGTTGACGCAAGGTAGGCGACGCGACAGGAAACTCGGGGCTACCAGTAGATGAAGACCATGCACCCATACCAGATCACCCTCGTTGTACACCTCAATAACCTTATTGACGAAAATACGATTGACCGTCTTGTAGCTGGCCCAGGCGTTGCGTTGTTGACCAGGGTTCCACCAGCGCGTTGGTAGCGCTCCGTACACGTCCACGATGTTGTGGAACACAGGCCATAGTGTGCCATAGCAGAAGTTATGGAACGTCGAACTCAGAGGCTCAGCCAGGAAGACAGGAACGCAGTGGAAGTCTTCAAGCTGCTTGGCCAATCTCTCTTCATCTTCCTTTGGAATCGGTTCGGCGCAGTGGACCGTTCCGACCCACGTTAATCTCATCGAGCTCACACGGTCCCAATTCGCCTCACGATATGAGTCTTTCAACAGTCCAGATGGACATATGAGATTGTCATCTTCCCATTCAATGTGGTAATGACCTTCCGGGGTTCTATGCACAAGGACCGGTAGCCTGTGAACAGCAATAATAACACCATCAGTGGCCTCCATCGTCACGTTGCCAGCCGTCGCTCGCGGAGACGTAGGTGTTGGGTTCGTCGTCGGCATGTCTTCCGACACCGCTTGGAGCTTAGCGACGGGACTGGCCACGTCCTCTCCAGGCCCTGATTCAGCTCTTCTCCTAGTAGGTCCACGAGTAAAACTTGATGTAGGACTGGCAACCTGTTCGATCTCCTCGGCGATGACATCCGTCAGCACTCTGGCCGATCCATGTGTCCGTCTGTTCGTGCGTCCTCCATCTTCACTTCCATTCGCGCGTCGATCCACAAAGGCCTGTCCTGAGCTCAGTCTCGGGATGACTCCCCACACAGGAGTCGGTATCTCTTCATCACTAGCATCATTAACAGTCTCTGTCTCTCCCGCCACGACTGTACTTGCAGTCGCCTCGTCCTCACTACAGAGCGACGAGCGACGTCGTGGTCGAGCATCCAACGTGTCCTGAGTCTGCACGTAGCCCACACCCACTGTGAGCTCTCTAGTCACGGGACCAGACTCGGCCGAGCCTTCGTAGCGCAAGAAGCGACTGCCTGAGCACACGGCGTAGCGATAGCGCACGACGGAGCCTGCAGGGGCCAAAACGGGCTCCAAATTGTACCAAATGGGGTACAGATCGGGCGTTGTGACCAATTGCAGACCGCCCTCGGCCCCATTTCCGCCAGTATTAGGCACAACGTCCACGGATCCGCCTAGAGCTGGCAGGTCCCCCACGAGCCACAGCGTCTGGCCGTGGCCCAGCGCCGCACACACTTGGAAGTCCAGTCTCGTGCCGGGCGGGGGCGCGGGCAGCCCCCAACCCACGGCGTGACGCAGCCGTTGAAGCATCTTCAGTTCAGCCTACAGACAAAGAGCGTGAGATGGAGAGCGACGGCAGGGAACGGGACGACGCACTCGACGCTTGGAGACACGACGGCCTTCTCTCGTCTTGAGCCGAACAAAAGAAAACGGCGATCGGACTTAGACGGAGATGATCAAGTGTGTGACAGTGGTGTGTAAGTTGTGTACACCACGTCAACTGCTGAAGTATCTTTACCGATCTACCGATTCGGGGATCCTAGAATACTAGTACATAGTACATGGACCTTAGTGTCGTGAGTTTCGACTCGTGACTAGAGCGACGACAGTTCGTCAATCATCGTGTTGCTCACTGGTTTCCTTGCATTACGCACATCGATGTCGGGAAACGCAAAGCAACCAAGCAGCAACTTCAGATCTACCGGTACATCCGGTTACCGATCCGTCCCACTTTTCATTGAAGTGTGTTGAGACCGTCGTTCTGACGTTAATGGACAACTCATGTTAAGGCTTTAGCAACGACAGTAAGCGACTACCTCCTCGTTCCTCGCCTATTCTACAGTCAGCACCTTGAGCATGTTGGTCGAGCCCGAGCGGGCCTCCACCATGCCATGGAGAGCAACAACGTTGTCACCAGGCTTCACCCAGCCATACTGCTTGCCCAGGTCCGTCGCACGGTACAGGATCGAGTCCGTGCCGATCATGGAGCCCATGCAGCGAGATCTCACACCCTTGTAGAAACCCTCCGCCTGGCGAGCGCTGCCGGCCATAGCCGTCAGTACTAGAACAGGCATCGACGGACGGAACTTAGACACCAGACGAGCCGTGCTGCCAGACTCCGTCAGCACCACAATCATCTTGGCCTTGATGTCGATGGCTGTCTTCACGGCCGACGACGCGATAGCCTCCTGCGTAGACATCGGGCCATACGTGTCCAGTACAGCGTTGCGTAGTGATTGGTACACGTCATCGTAATGAATAGCACCTTCAGCCTGCACGCAGATCTTGGCCATCATTGACACCGCCTCCGTCGGGTAGTCACCGTTGGCAGTTTCTCCAGAAAGCATCACCGCATCCGTGCCGTCAAGCACAGCGTTGGCCACATCCGTACACTCGGCACGAGTCGGACGCGGGGCCTTGATCATCGACTCCAGCATCTGAGTTGCCGTCACAACCGGCTTGCCAGCAATGTTAGCCTTGCGAATCATCATCTTCTGGGCCAGGAACACCTTCTCAGGCGGAATCTCCATGCCCAGGTCGCCACGGGCAACCATGATGCCGTCCGTCTTGGCCAGGATCTCGTCGAAGTTCTCAAGGCCTTCATATGACTCGATCTTTGAGATGATCTTAATGCCACGGCCACGAGGGCCAAGCACCTTACGAATGTTGTCGACATCCTGACCCGTACGCACGAACGAAGCGGCGATGTAGTCGACATCATGCATCAGACCGAAGTTAATGAGGTCATCCTCGTCCTTCTCCGTCAACGTCGGCAGTAGCACCTTGCAGCCCGGCAGGTTCATGTTCTTGCGCTCACCGAGCGTCGCAGTGTTGTTGGCACGGCAAACGATGCCGTCGTCCTTGATCTCCGTGACCGTGAGCACCAGCGAGCCGTCAGCGACCAGCACCGAACCGCCGACACTGACGGATTGCGGGAGCTCCGGGTATGAGCAGGCAATCTTGGTCTCGTCACCGAGGAACTCGTAGTCCGTCGTCAGCTCAATGAGCGAGTCCTTTTGGATCGTCACCTTGTCCTTGTTGGCCAGAAACCCGTGCGGATCTCCGGGCCCTTGGTGTCCAGCATGACGGCCACGTTCTTGTGTGGACGACTGGCCAATGCGCCACGCAGGCGGTTGAGCGTGTCTGCGTGGCTCACGTGGTCGCCGTGCGAGAAGTTGAAGCGCGCCACGTTCATACCGGCATCGATGAGCTCGCCGATGCCATCCTGCGACCAGCAGGCTGGACCCAGTGTGCAGAAGATCTTGGTCTTGCGCTCGACGCCCTCAGTGTTGCGCATGATGTTCTCGAGCTCGACGCCCTGTTGGCTTAGTCCGATGGCTCCCGACATGTTGGCGGCTGGCTTGTCTTGGTGGTCGCTTGGGTGCTTGGGCGCAATTTCGACTGTGAGGGATACGTAGCAATCGGCTGATTCAGACGTGTTTTTGTGACATGCGAACGTCCGGTTGGGAAAGTCGTATTTTGAGCATTTACTGTAGGAAACGGGACTTCAGAAGCGGACATACTACATTGAAGCAAAGAGGCCAGAGACGAGCCAGGGTGCTAATACCCGATTGGTACCGATAATTGCTGAATACCGGTTTGAAAAAATGACGCAATGCCATTGGCCAAAAGCAAACATACACATACCCTAGAGTTGAAGACACTCGATAAATGATCAAGACAACCCAAGATCCATTGTCAGGGTAGCGCGGATGGCTGTATGAACAACGGAGTCAAACAGAGTGACTGACGCTGTATGGTCTGGGAGGCAGAGCCATCTACACCCTACGTATATCCACGAGCATGGAGGTGAGATCTGTATAGCCCACTCGTGACTATCGCATCGTAACCCACCTGTACGATGCGTATAATACGACACGACCGGGTTCGCGAAGATGCCTAAATCGGTTATCAATGGACCTTCACGATGTAGTGCTGATGAATCATGATACGAAGATGCAGTGAGGGAGCATCGAACAGCGAATTCTGTCTGTCATGAATGTCGCTGATGTTGATCACCAGCACTTGTTCTATTGAGATTTCATTACTACTCTATTGCACGCTTACTCCACGAACAGGACCTTCAGCAAGTTCGTCGAACCAGACTTGGCCTCCTGGATGCCGTGCACGGCAACAACAGCATCACCGGTCTTCAGCCAGCCCAACTCCTTACCGGTCTCCGTGGCGCGGTACAGAATCGAGTCCGTGCCAATCATTGAGCCCACGCAGCGAGACACAACGCCCTTCACGAAGCCCTCCGTCTGACGAGCAGTCTGTTCCAGAGCAGTCAGCACCAGCACCGGCATCTCGGGACGGTATTTGGCCACCAGACGTGCTGTGTTGCCCGTCTCCGTCAGTACCACCAACATCTTCGCATTGATGTCGATGGCCGTCTTCACAGCCGACGAAGCAACAGCCTCAGCAGTCTGCATCGGACCGTTCACCTCCAACACAGCGTTGCGCAGCGACTGGTACACGTCGTTATAGTGGATAGCAGTCTCGGCCTGCAGACACGTCGCAGACATCACTTCCACGGCCTGCGTAGGGTAGTCGCCATTAGCACTCTCACCCGAAAGCATCACAGCGTCCGTGCCGTCAAGCACAGCGTTGGCCACATCCGTACACTCGGCACGAGTCGGACGCGGGGCCTTGATCATCGACTCCAGCATCTGAGTCGCTGTCACAACCGGCTTGCCGGCAAGGTTGGCCTTGCGGATCATCATCTTCTGAGCCAGGAACACTGTCTCGGGTGGGATCTCCATGCCCAGGTCGCCACGGGCAACCATGATGCCGTCCGTCTTGGCCAGGATATCGTCGAAGTTCTCCATGCCCTCGTGCGACTCGATCTTCGAGATGATCTTGATGCCGCGGCCACGAGGGCCAAGCACCTTACGGATGTTGTCGACATCCTGACCCGTGCGCACGAACGAAGCGGCGATGTAGTCGATGCCGTGCACCAGACCGAAGTTAACGAGGTCGTCCTCGTCCTTCTCCGTCAACGTCGGCAGCAGCACCTTGCAGCCCGGCAGGTTCATGTTCTTGCGCTCACCCAGGACGGCCGTGTTGTTGGCACGGCAAACGATGCCGTTGTCCTTGATCTCCGTGACCGTCAGCACCAACGAGCCATCGGCCACCAGTACCGAACCGCCAACCTTCACGGAATCTGGTAGCTGAGGGTACGAGCACGCGATCTTGGTCTCGTCACCGAGGAACTCGTAGTCCGTCGTCAGCTCAATGAGCGAGTCCTTCTGGATCGTTACCTTGTCCTTGTTGGCCAGGAAACCCGTACGGATTTCCGGACCCTTCGTGTCCAGCATGATGGCCACGTTCTTGTTGGGGCGTTTAGCCAGCGCGGCACGCAAGCGGTTCAGGCAGGCCAGATGACTGGCGTGGTCGCCGTGCGAGAAGTTGAAGCGAGCCACGTTCATGCCGGCATCAATGAGCTCCAGTAGCCCTTCCTCAGACCAGCAAGCGGGGCCTAGTGTACAGAAGATTTTGGTCTTGCGCTGCACGCCCTCAACGTTGGCCTTGATGCAGTCGGCGTTCTGCAGATTCAGGGACAGCGCAGCAGACATGGTGGTCTAGAAGTAGTGTGGAAGTCACTTGAGTGGGTTTTGTTGAAATGGAAAATGACTAATTCTACCAACAGGTTATTCGTGTAGGTATTGTCTGGTCGGTATTGTGTCAGCATGGTTTGTGCAGTGAATTATGCGTCCTGAGGTCGATTCGTTAGCAAGCAAAGCCACTGGCGTGTCCCATTCATTTCGCCCACTGCGTTTCCTAACCATTTAACGTCGCTTGTCCTCCGCGCGTTTCCAGACCATTTAACGTTGCATTTCTTTACAATCTTGTAGTTTTCTAGTATATGTGCATGCACGGAGTGAATCTCAACAATGGCGCTGTTGTCGCGAATACCCGGGGTGTGTTGAAGGAAGGAAGTTTATTAATGAGCAGAAGCAGTCAGATACTCGGTCACGGAAGGTTGCCCCTTCGTCGTGCCTTAAACATGTAGTTGGGGGTGCGCGTGCCAGCGCCCACTAAAGTCTCATGCAGCGTGCCTTCAGTCCAACCGAGCTATGTGGCGCAATTACGCGGCCCTCGATAGACATCGAGGCGTGTGTCCAGATCCGCCATTGGCCAGGACACGCGGGATGTTGGCATCCGACGTGACCACAGCTTGAAAACCTTAGACCGAGGCCGTACTCGGCGACAGCTGTCCTGTTTCCATTATGCATGAATGGAAGCATCAACGTGTTACAATGGCCAAGAAACCGATCATGAACGTGCAGGATTTTCAGGTTGTCGAGGTAATGTGGTTAACTAGAGTTCTGGGCAGGGCTCCCGATTATGGTATTGTTATTTATTACCAGCACCTACACAGCATAAATAATGTTATTGCTTCTCTTGCGTCGGCAAATAAATAATGTCATCACTAACAACCAACACATACATAAGAGCATAAGAGGACATCATATTACCCTTTATCTCGTAGCTTCATCTACAGTTCGGGCCGACCAATACTGCTCATTCTGGCGAAGGAAGAGCAGCATCTCCAGTGTGATCGGCTGCAGGCTGTGTCGCTCCTGGCCGTAGGTCGTTGTAACGGGGTTACATGAAAGGGGTACCCCAGAAAGGGTACCGCCTTTAGAAGTAGATATACTTCTGTGAGTATTTGTTTTAATACTCTGATGGAGTGGTGTGGGCCACACTGTGGTGTGAGCCACACCACTGCCACGTAGGTTTGGTGGCTGAGGGCCAACCAATAGTTTTAAACCTACCTTTTATATGCATAATTAGCTTAAAGTATAGTTAATTAGGAGTTTGTATTACAGGCCAAATGAACCTAATTAACTATAAATAAATCAGTCTAAAACTTACGCTAAACTGGCTATTAAGTCCCCTAAGACCAGGGACTAGTGAACTGCCGTTCACTTAGAGTTTGTATACTCTTGATAGCACGCTTCCTCTAAGCAAGGTGCTCGTGTGACCCCGTCACACTTGGTAGCACTTGTAGTCAATCCACGCCTACGCGGGTAGATTGACTACCTGAATCCTCAGTGGCTCCTACAAGGTAAGCCAGGATGGATAGAGGGGAGTTCCCTCATTTGACCGACTCTCAGTTTGAGTCGGTCCGGAAGATGGTGGGCATCTTTGGAGGAGATGCCCTCCGAAGCTTGGCGGCTGCTACGCCGGCCGAGCAGGTCGAACGCATCGAGGCGTTCGACACGTACGAGAGAGGGCTTATCGCCCACGTACAGGGGCTGCAGACCCCCGTGGCTGAGATGAAGCCAGCCCAACCTAAGCCGTTGAGGCTTAAGGTTAACCCTTATGAGGGAAAGGAGGGAGAGAACCTCCACTTCTGGGTCAGAGAGGTAGAGCTCGCGATGGACGCGGCTCTAATCTCGACCGAGCGACTTCGAGTCGCTTTCGCCCTGTCCAACCTAGGAGGTCGGGCGAAGACCTGGGCGTACACGCGCGAAGCGACGACGCCGGGTTGTTTCACAACCTGGGCTCAGCTGTGTCAACAGCTTAGAGCCGCCTTCCTTCCGGCGAACTATGAGTATCGCCAGCGCTCGCGCTTCCTTGCCTGCAAACAGGGGACGCGTGAGCTGCATGAGTACATCCAGGAGATGCGAGTACTCGCTGCATCTCTGGTAGGGAACCCCCTACCTGAACACATCAAAGTGACCGTGTTCATGGATGGCCTGAAGGTGGGCCCATCCCGCACACAGTTGTTCCGCGTGCATGCGAACACTATGGAGGAGGCGATCCAGATCGCCCTCCAAGAGGAGTACAGCCACCGACAGGCTCGTACTCCTACGTCGGTGTGGCAAGGCCACAATGCGTCGTCAGGCGCAGTGCAAGGAGCTCCAGCAGCTGGAGCTAGCACAGGGCCGGTACCCATGGAACTGGGTACGGCCGTACAGAGCTCCATCCGCTGCTACGGATGTGGGAAGCTCGGGCACATGCAACGTGCCTGCCCTGCGGGAGGGCAAAGGAAGTACCCTTCCAAACCTAGGGGCTCGAGGGGCCCGTGGCAGAAGCCGCGACCCAAGAGCCAGGGGAACTGGGGTCACCAGTAGGGGCGGGGCGCCCTACTGGGGAAGATCTAAGTCCCCATGGTAGGAGTGCGGACGGCGCACGCCATGGAGGCTTAGCCCCTGAGAGCCTGGGTGCTCTCGAGACGAGAAAGAGCAGCGGCGGACTGCTCGTGGTACACGCGAGTGTACGGGGATATGGAGATCCCTTTAGAGTCCTGATTGACTCTGGGGCGTCGACGAACTTTGCTCGACGCCAGACGGTCGCGCGGAATGGCGACAAGTATGCCGATGCTTTGCGAGAAAGCAAAGGCAGGGGCCAGGTCTCGGTGAGACTGGCCGATGGTACGGTGGTTAACGTACCTGGGGTCCGTATGGACCTGGCTGTAAAGTTTGAAGACTTTGACAGCACGGAGTCGTTCCTTGTCCTAGACATGGACAAGTACGACTTGATCCTGGGCATGCCGTGGCTCGAAAAGCACGAGCCCTGGATCGATTGGCGCGGCAAAGCCATTGGGGCTAGCCGGCCCGCGGTCTCCGACAGAGCTTTGGTGAGTAATGTTCCCACCTCTGTTCGGGACTGGGGCGCCAGAGATGGTCGCCAAGGCGCTTATGCGCCCGAGGAAGTATTGGGAGTCACGGACTCCAACGAAGATGTTGCGATGAGCCTCGCAACCGGTCGTGAGACCAAGGCTCATTGCCAAGCGTGTGGGACTGCCACGACGGCAAGCCCCAACGCTAAGAGTCGTCGCGCCGTATGGGCTTCGACTGTGGCAGTGCCGGACGGCACTGACCAGGCGGGTAACATAGGTCCGCAAGCAGCTGAGGCTGCTGGGGAGGGCGCTGAGGGCGCCTCCGGTGTGGGTAACATAGTTCCACACGAGGTCGAAGAGACCGAGAAGATCGAGAGCGCAGTATGCGTCTCTAGCGTGGGTAACAGAGTTCCACGCGGGGTCAAGAAGACCAGTACGAGTGCGGAGGTGTCGTTGAGCACCTCCCGTGTGGATAACCAAGTACCACACTCGGAGTCTGAGACTCCACCGGCACGGCCGGTCGAAGAGCAATGCCATGTCTTCGACGGCGTGTCCGGTCGTCAAGTGAGGGCAGGTGCCGTCCATCTGGAGGCACTGCCAGAGGTGTCAGCACTGCTGAACCTCGAGGAATTGTCTATGAAGGACTTCCTGGCCGAGTTGAAGGCCGGAGAGATTGCGGAGATGGTGCTCCTGAAGCCGGAGACCTCTCCTGAAGATTTGAACTCTTCCTCCGTAATGGACGAGGACGTCCTGGAGGGTTTCACGAAGCAGCGTGCAATGCGCTTGGGTTCTGAGATTCTCAAGAACCCGGAGGATCCAGTGTATCCTCTTGTGAAGGAATACTCGGATGTGGTGTCGAAGCACCCACCATCCCAACTCCCGCCGGATCGAGGAGTTCGGCACGAGATTGACCTCGTGCCTGGCACAAAGTACTGTGTCACGAGGCAGTGGCCTCTACCTCGCGAGCAGTGCGAGGTCATAGATGCCTTCTTCGCTGAAAAGGCGAAGTCGGGCATGGTGCGGGAGTCGAAGTCCCCGCACTCGACGCCGACCTTCTGCGTTCGGAAACCGAACGGGAAGTGGCGTCTGGTTCATGCTTACAACAAGCTGAACAATGCGACGGTACCGGCACAGACGCCGATCCCTCGCAAGGATGTGTTGCTGAACAACATGTCGGGCTGTACGCTGTACAGTGCCCTGGATCTGGTAGACGGATACTACCAGATCCTGATGCGGGAGAGTGACATTCCTCTCACCGCAGTGAGCACCCCGAGTGGGATGCTCTGGGAGTGGCTAGTGATGCCACAAGGGCTATCAAACGCCCCAGCGACGTTCAATCGCTTGGTCACACAGTTGTTTAGACCATTACGTACGTTCGCTCAGACGTACTTCGACGATATATTCGTCCATAGCCGTGCCGAAGGCGGCCAGACGGCTATGGAGGTGCATTTGAAGCACCTCCGTCGAGTGTTTGAGGTCATGAGAGCTAACAAGCTCTATGCCAACATCGACAAGTGCGTCTTTGCAGCTGAGGAGATAAAAGTCCTCGGCTGCTTTGTCAGCAGGGTCGGCGTACGCGCCGATCCAGGGAAGGTCAAGGCCATAGCGGCTTGGCCGACCCCGAGGTCGCAGAAGGACCTCCGGAAGTGGTTGGGCTTAGCCAACTATCTTCATAAGTACAGCGCAGGGTACGCTGAACTAGCTCGACCCTTGTCGGATCTCTTAAAGAAGGATGCCGATTGGGTCTGGGAGCAACAGCACCAGGATGCTTTTGACAGCATCAAGGCGAGCTTACAGCAAGCGCCAGTCCTGGCCTTGCCGGACGAAAACAAGTCATTTAGCGTCGTCTGTGACGCTTCTGACTATGCAATAGGCTGTGCGCTGTTGCAGAAGGACGATGAAGGACACGAACGTGTCATCTCCTTCCAGTCCAGGCAGCTGAAGGCTGCCGAACGGAACTATCCCGTTCATGACAAGGAGCTACTTGCGATGAAGTACGCTCTTGTCAAATTTAGAGTACATCTCTTGGGCACGAGGCCCTTTGTGATCTATACTGATCACGCGTCCTTGCGGACTGCCACCAACTCGCCGCATCTGTCGCAGCGGATGGCGAGGTGGCTGTCATTCTTCGCGGAATACAACTTCCGCGTTGAATACAAGCCGGGCAAGCTCAACGTGCTTGCCGATGCATTGTCGCGTCGACCTGACTATGAGCTAGCTCATGTCAGTCGGGTCACGACAGATCTATATGATCGGATACGCTTGGCGTATCAGGAGGACGAGAACTATACACCACTGGTGCAGTTCTTGTCCGATGGCAAGGACGCCAAAGTCGACAGGCTTTCGCCTCGACAGCGGGCGCAGCTCCATCGTTATGAGCTGGCCGATGGGTTACTCCACTACAGAGTAGACCCTAGAGATCCTCCTCGGGTTGTCGTTCCAAACGACGAGGATCTGAAGTATGACATACTTCTAGAGGCGCATGATGCGCCGATAAGTGGCCATCTTGGCCGGGAGAAGACCTACCAAATGGTCTCTCAGACATTTTGGTGGCCCCGCATGTATAAGTGGGTGGCACACTATGTCAAGACATGTGAAACATGTCAGAGGGTGAAGCCTTCGGGCCACGCCTCGGCTCCACTGCAGAGCCTACCTGTACCAGCAGATTGCTGGAAGTCGATGAGTCTCGACTTCGTCTTCGGCCTGCCGGCCGATGACAAGGGCAACACCGGCATATTGATGTTTGTCTGCCGTTTGAGCAAGATGGTGCATCTTGCTCCGGTACGTGACAAGGTCACCGGGAAACAAGCTGCACAGCTGTTCCTAGATAGCGTGTTTCGCTATCATGGTCTACCAGAGACCATAGTCTCGGACAGAGACCCGCGTTTCACGGGTGCGTTCTGGGACACCCTGTTCCAATTGCTGGGAACTAAGTTGACGATGTCAACTGCAGACCATCCGCAGACGGATGGTCAGACGGAGCGCGTCAACCGCGTGCTCGAAGATACTCTGCGCAGTATCTGTGCGGAAGCACCTCGATCCTGGTCGGATCAGCTTCCTATGGTTGAGTTTGCACTCAACAATGCGGTACACGCATCAACGGGGTTTACCCCGTTCTACTTGAACGGGTTACGACACCCCCAGGTGCCGCTAACCTTGCGGGGAGGCACCGTGGCCTCTATCGTAAGTGGGGGAGAGGCTCGGAAAGCCTTTTCCTCCCAGGTCTCTGAAATAGAGCCCGAGTCTTTGAAAAGACAGTTGTCGTCATTTATAGACAACAGGCTGACGTTAATCAGCCGGGTTAGAGACGCAATGGCGTTAGCCCAAGACAAACAAAAGGAGTACTCTGACAAACATGGAAGAGGAAACTTAGGTGTGTTTAAAAGAGGTGAATTAGTCCTATTAGACACTAAAAACCTACCACTAAAGGTGGTTAGCTCTGTAGAGAGCAACAAGTTGAAGCACCGCTTCATTGGACCCTTTGCGGTCCTGGCCAGACATGGCGCGGCGTATACCATTGACCTCCCAAAGTCAATGGCGACGCACCCGACGTTCTACGTAGGGCGTCTTAAGCGGTATCACGATCCGCTGGGTCTTCCTTCTCGGACGGAGGAAGACCAAGGTTAGAACTCACCTCCTCGAAACGAGGCTGAGCTCTCTGGACAACCGGAGTTGCCGGTGTCGAAGCCTGCGAATGAAAGGCAGGCTGGTACCCACGCGAGTCATACGAAGGGTATGACGGTACCGAATGGGAAGAGCTCGGGTAAGAGCTATACCCATAAGCCGAGTGGTACGAGTACCCCTGCGGCTCATAAGAGGGCATCCGACCATGCACCTCATGGCTTAGAACGTCTAAGCCTCGACGGAGCTCCTTCACGGCAGCAGCCGGAGCTCGGCGGTCAACACGCCCATGGAGCTCATGAGTCTCACGACCAAGAGCGTCCAAGTCTTGGCGAAGGACCTCAAGGGTCCCCGGCTTGCCAGCCTGAGCGGCAGCCTGACCACCAGGTCCAAGCCCAAGGGCTATCTCGATCGCATAAACGCGATCTCGAAGTTGACGGACCTCGTCACTTAATAGGGACCCCACAGAGTCCCGACCCGAAGATGAGGGCCCAGAAGGATAAGGCTGAGAAGGAGCCGCGTACTCAAACGCGTGCGAGAGCTCCTCCTGCCCTCCTTGACCGGAACGGCGAGCTCCACTATCATGTGGAGCGGGTCGTCCAGGAGCGGCGGCGCTCTGGGAAGCGCCAGCTGCTTGTGAAGTGGCGGGGTTACCCCTCGTCACAGAACTCGTGGGAGCCGGAAGACCGGCTCCGGGTTGACTGCCCGAAGGCTGTTGAGATTTGGGATCAACAGCCGGGGCGTAAGTAGTCCGCGGCTTTTTAGCCGCCTTACGGTGTACGGTCCCTGGGTTGACGGAACCGTACCCGCGCTCGTCTTGAGCGCCGGGCTTAGACTGCTGTCTAAGTCCCTCCATGACGGAGTGGAGTTGCCGCTTAGCGACTAAGTGGGCAAACTCAATACGAAGATCTCGCTGGTCCAAGACATAGGACAGCAGACGATCTTCCCGGAGTTCTTTCAACTCCTGAACTGTGAAGTTCTTTAGAGAAACCCATCTCCAGAACAGGTCTTCTGCCTGGGTCTGGGTTGTGGTGTTCTCGGGCTGTACCCAAGGGTAGCCCCACACGGGGAAGAGCCCACCACGGTCTTCGGATTTCTTTCGAAGACTAGTGAATTCCTTGAGCGGAATTCGGTGTGGTGCAAGTAGCACACACCTAGCGGCCTCAATGTCATTGACAAAGAGCGGTTCGACTTGAACCAAGGCACGCTCATAGGCGCCGCGTGACGTGCGCCCATGGTTTAGACCACGAGGGGCCTTGAGGTGCTCCAAGAACATTGGAGACCCAGACCCCGCATCCGGTGGGTAGTATCCGCGAGGATACGCCGGCGTGGGAGGCACGGGAGTGCCTTGCAGCTGAGCAGTTTGGTAACGCTCTTGCTGCTCATCGAGATCATTGGAGATCTCTCGGGGCTCGGAGACAGCCCCCTCCTCTTCCTCCTCGTCTGAGGAGTCGAACAGGGATTTAAATCCCTTAGCGATTGAAGGCTCTGACGTAGGAGAGCCAGGGGCTGCGCGCTTCTTAGCAGCAGCAGCGCCCTCACCAGCCCGTTTCGGAGACGCTGCTTTCGCAGCTTGGGCTCGAGCCTTACCTTCGGTCAAGGTAAGGTTCTTGGCAGGCGAGCTCGTCGAAGCTGCCTTTGCCTCTGATGATTCGCTATCATCAACAGGAGCGTCCTGCGAAGGAGCGTCCTGTACAGGAGCATCCTGTGAAGGAGCATCCTGAGAAGAAGATGGATCCTTAGCGGATCCAGGAGAGTCCCCGTCGGACTCTGATCCCGTGATGATCGGAATATGAAATTCCGGGGACTCAGATCCGGGACTGTGGTCCCGATAGGCGAACCGAGGGTTCGGCCTATCGTCGGGAGATAGGGAGCGCGAGCGACTGCGTCGCGAACTCCCTTCTTGGCTGGCAGCAGCAGCCGTACGCTTGCTGCCTGCCTCGGAAGCCGCCTTGCGGACTTCCTTGCGCGGAGCGGCCTTGTCTTTCGACTTGGCCTTAGCAGTCTTGACCTCGCGGTCTTAGACTTAGAAGGCGCCGAAGCGCTGCGGGTGCCTGCCTTCTTAGGCATCTTGGGAGGCTGACGTGGAAGCCTCCAGGTGTCTTGAACGCGCGAAAAGGCTGAATGAAAAGCCTTAAGCCACAACGGTGGCTCGTCGATGGGTATCGACAAAGGACAGGAAAGAGAGCGGAGCTCTCTTCCTAGCTCCTCATTGGTTGGGGGTGTTTCTAACCTAAGTGGGGGAGGATGTAACGGGGTTACATGAAAGGGGTACCCCAGAAAGGGTACCGCCTTTAGAAGTAGATATACTTCTGTGAGTATTTGTTTTAATACTCTGATGGAGTGGTGTGGGCCACACTGTGGTGTGAGCCACACCACTGCCACGTAGGTTTGGTGGCTGAGGGCCAACCAATAGTTTTAAACCTACCTTTTATATGCATAATTAGCTTAAAGTATAGTTAATTAGGAGTTTGTATTACAGGCCAAATGAACCTAATTAACTATAAATAAATCAGTCTAAAACTTACGCTAAACTGGCTATTAAGTCCCCTAAGACCAGGGACTAGTGAACTGCCGTTCACTTAGAGTTTGTATACTCTTGATAGCACGCTTCCTCTAAGCAAGGTGCTCGTGTGACCCCGTCACAGTCGTCCTGGCAACGCTAAAAAATCGCTCAGCAATGTTGGACGTAGGAGGGATGCTCCCGAGCAGCTCGTACCTGGGCGCCACCGATGCCAGGCGACGTCGCTTTTGGAGCTGCTCTACGAAGGAGTCCTCGTCGCCGCTCTCTGCAACTTGGCCAGCAGCTTGGTCGCTCGCATCCTCGCAGCAGAACGGACGCAAGGCAGACTTCTCGCCTCGCGTGAGGCGGCTCGCCTTCCCTTCCAGGACCCGAACGCAGCCGGACTCGAAGTCAGGACTGTGCACAATATTGGCGCGGGGTCCTGTTGCATAACAATTAACTAGTTTAGCGCCCAATAAAGGTTATCCTGTCAATAATTAAAAGAAAACTTACCCAGATAAGTGGCGTAGTGTGGCTTAATAGCAATTAAGCCATCAAACCATACACGTACATCAAGAAAACTCACGTTGTCGGCTTGAAGGGCCTTGGCCACAGACTCGATCTTCTTGAGGTCGTTGAGAAGCGCTCGAAGCCGCTTGTTGCTTGCCGGCGCGGGGAGGACGTCCACCACCGCATCGTCCGTCCCGTCGATGTGCTCCAGGAGACGAAAATACCGGTGCACCATTAAAAACGTCGAACTCCATCTTGTGTCTTGCCGAATCATGGGGCGAAGCGTGGTCTTCTGCCTACATAATATTACGCAAATTATACAGAAAATAACATTGTGAATAAAACAATATTTGGTATCACACACAATAACTTACCTGAGCTTTGCCGACTGCTTGAGCGTCCGAAGTCTCACCATTAAGGCTTGAACAGTGGCCAGATCTTCTTCATGCTGCTGCAAGTCGGCTTGAACAGCCCGGTTCAGCCGGTGGCTGGCGCATCCCACTAGGGGAACCCCATGCGCGTTGCCAGAAGCCTGTTTACGGCGCAGTTATCGCCCACCAAGAACAAACAATCAGTTATCTGCTTACCGAAATCGCGGGGCAGCATATCGGCTAGGAACTCGTAGTGCCCGCGCGCAGAGAGACCCTCGTCGAGTGTGTCGAGTAGGGGGGCCATGTACAGGAGGGGGGCCTTCATCACGCCGTCCACCTCGTAGCAGGCGAAGACGGCGATGAAGTGCTCCGACGCGTGGCTCCAGCCGTCGAAGATGATCCCAAATCTGGCGGGCATCTCGGCGGCGATGAGGCGCTCCACAATCCTTGTGACTCCTTCCATGGCGCGTAGAAGAGTCTCGACACAGATTGGGTCCAAATTGGAGTAACTGCGGGTCACAAAAGTAGTCAGACTAAAATTAGGTATCATAGTTAAAAGCCGTAATGTAGAGCTTACCGCCTCGCCGCTTGGTTCTCGCAGAAGTGCAGGGGCAGGTTATTTTTGACGATCCAGTCGAGCCAGCCGTACACAATCTGAGCTGAGCGGCGAATGTAATTCAGCATTGAGCCGGTCTCAGCTGTAGAAGCAGCCAGGATCACAGCTTCAAAGTCCGGGTGCTCTCGACGTACGTGCTGCACGAGGTTCGTGTAGCCGTTACGTCGAGTCTGCTTCCGCACCGTGCCGCAACGACAGCGAAAGTACTCCGGGACGGTCTCGTCCATGTCGTCACGGCACGGACGGTAGTAGAACCCCGCAACTTGGGCTGGGGTGAAAGTGGCGTGGTGGGGGCGTGGGGCGAGGACAATGGCGGTTTGGGGGCGGAGGAGAGAGCTTAGGCTTGGCTCAAATTGAGAAGTTAGAGCGCCTGTCAGACGTGGCAGAATCGTGTTATAGCAAACGGTTGGTCTGCGAGACGATTTCCTTTCCGAGCAAGTCTGGCTGGTTGTGAGGTGCCCATAATGGTAAAGAGGTTTAATTCGAAATTATGGAGGATGATTCCCAAAGCCAATAAATTATTTATTGTACACAGGTATCCGAGAAAATAAATATATTTATGATTTCATGAGAAATTATTGAAAAGACCATGTTATAATCGGGACCCCTGGTTCTGGGCGCCCGCTTCGCGGACGCTGAAACCACGATTATTGGAATGCGGGATTGTTTCATCGTAAATACAGTCAAAATTCCGTTTTAATTTTATTTAAACGAGTTGAAGTTGGTTTTTGGTTAGCGGAATGTTTAAGCTAAAGCAAATTTCCAACGGTATCCTGGTATGCTTAGCCAGTAATGGAGCGACATACTTCGTTTACAAATTGTGTATATTTAAATCGCGCCTGCGTCAGGTCTAGCTGTACTGTTCGTGTTGTAGCTACATTTTATGCTTCACCTTCGAATCAATATTTGCTGTGACGGGGTCACACGAGCACCTTGCTTGAGGAAGCGTGCTATCAGGAGTATACAAACTCCTAGTGAACGCCAGTTCACAAGTCCTGGTCTGAGGGGACTTAATAGCTAGTTTAGAGAGATTTAAGACTAATTTATTTATGGTTAATTAGGTCCATTTGGCCTGTATTACAAATAACTAATTAACTATAATTTATCCTAATTATGCATATAAAAGGTAGGTCAAATGTTATTGGTTGGCCCTCAGCCACCAGACCTACGTGGCAGTAGTGTGATCCACACCACCCGCAACAGAGTATCTAAAACGAATACTCACAGAAGTATATCTACTTCTAAAGGTGGTACCCTTTCTAGGGTACCCCTCATGTAACCCCGTTGCATCCTCCCCACTTAGATTGGAATTTCGCCCAATCAGAATGAGGCAAATGTGAATTCTTCACATTTTCACTGAAATTTTTCGACGGGCCGTCGAGTTCTTGCGCTACGGCTCCCTGCTCTCACAGAGCTCCAGGCAAGTTGCCATTACGTCCCCAAGGTCTCCACGTCGACCTCAGAGCATGCCCCGAAGGGGAAGCTCAAGTGACACCTCTGCGCTTACAAAGACAAAGGCTGCGAAGCCAAAGTCAAAGACGGCCAAGCCTCACGGCAAAGCCAATACATCATCTGATGTCATTGCGAAAGCAAATAAGGTACAAGATGCACCTGACGCGGCAGCGAGCGCTAGCTCGCTCCACAGACGATATTCGTTGTCATCGCCGGACCACTGCGAGAACCCAAGGTCCATTCGCAGGTCCATGAGCAAGTCTCAAGTCAGATTGACTTACGACACCCTTGCCGTCTACCCTAGCGACGAGGGTGAGAACCAGAACGCTGGGTCCAAGTCCGCGATTAACAATCAGGACACAGACACCACAGCAGGTGGTGCCGATGAGGTCCACGGCAACGAGGACACCAAGGAGGCTTTACCTCCGAAGAACTTGACATTGGCAAAGGGCAAACGACGTGCCCAAGTTGCCAACACGGCTAACCATACCAATGTGGCCAGAGCCAGGAAGCGCAGCGCCTCTCAGTCGCTTCGCATAAGCGACCATGATCTTGATGAGGCCTATGACGAAGGGCCTCTTGAGGTTTCGAACAACCTCGAAGAGCAGCAAGAAGAACTACTTGCTGCTCGACTGGCTAGACAGCCTGTCCACATTACTCACCAAAGCTCTGTCGGAGACTGCGGGCCGGCTAGCGCCAATGGCTTTGCCGCGCCAATCGATCCAGGGCTCGTGCTTCTCAAGCCACGGCATGCCCAGGATCAAGTCGTACTTGTCCATGTCTAGGACAAGGAGCGACTCCGTTCTGTCAAAGTCCTCAAACTTTACAGCCAGGTCCATCCGGACCCCAGGTACGTTAACCACCGTACCATCGGCCAGTGTCGCCGAGACCTGGCCCCTGCCTTCCCTTTCACTTAAAGCGTCGGCAAACTTGTCGCTATTCTGTGCGACCGTCTCACACCCGACAAGTGAGAATTCTATCGTGTCCTACACGACATGGCCTTACCACACCGACGTAGTAGTACGAGCCTGCCTTTGGCGGTACTCCTCTTGGAGGGCGATCTGGATCGCCTCCTCCATAGTGTTCACATGCACATGGATAAACTGTGTGCGGGATGGGCCCACCTTCAGGCCATCCATGAACACTGTCACCTTGATGTGTTTAGGTAGGGGGTTTCCTACCAGAGATGCAGTGAGTACACGCATCTCCTGGATGCATTCATGCAGCTCACGCTTCCCTTGCTTACACGCAAGGAAGCACGAGCGCTGGCGATACTCATAGTTCGCCGGGAGGAAGGCGGCTCTAAGCTGTTCACACAGCTGAGCCCAGGTTGTGAAGCAACCCGGCGACGTCTCCTCGCGCGTGTACGCCCAGGTCTTCGCCTGACCCCCCAGGTTGGACAGGGCGAAAGCGACCCGAAATCGCTCGGCCGAGATGAGAGCCGCGTCCATGGCGAGCTCTACTTCCCTGACCCAGAAGTGGAGGTTCTCACCCTCCTTCCCTTCATAGGGGTTAACCTTAAGCCTTAACGGCTTAGGTTGGGCTGGCTTTATTTCAGCCACGGGGGCCTGCATCCCCTGTACGTGGGCGATAAGCCCTCTCTCGTACGTGTCGAACGCCTCGATGCGTTCGACCTGCTCGGCCGGCGTAGCAGCCGCCAAGCTTCGGAGGGCATCTCCTCCAAAGATGCCCACCATCTTCCAGACCGACTCAAACTGAGCATCGGTCGGATGAGGGAACTCCCCTCTATCCATCTTGGGGTACCTTCTGGGAGCCACGGAGGATTCAGGTAGTCAATCTACCCGTGTAGGCGTGGATTGACTACAAGTGCTACCAAGTGTGACGGGGTCACACGAGCACCTTGCTTAGAGGAAGCGTGCTATTAAGAGTATACAAACTCTAAGTGAACGGCAGTTCACTAGTCCCTGGTCTTAGGGGACTTAATAGCCAGTTTAGAGTAGATTTTAGACTGATGTATTTATTGTCAATTAGGTCCATTTGGCCTGTAATACAAATAACTAATAACTATAATTTGTTCCTATATATGGTCAAATACTATTGGTTGGCCCTGTGATGTAGTGAACATCAAGTTTGGGCCTTGGCTGAGTCTAAGGAGCCGTGGCAGACGGTACAAGATTGCGACGCACCAGAG
Source organism: Phytophthora palmivora (assembly GCA_008079305.1). Classification (NCBI taxonomy): domain Eukaryota; phylum Oomycota; class Peronosporomycetes; order Peronosporales; family Peronosporaceae; genus Phytophthora; species Phytophthora palmivora. The sequence goes on from VOQZ01002244.1 coordinate 26,919, forward strand.
CTCGGCTTTAAAAGCAGCTTAGGAGCGGTGGTCTACGGTACGGGCTCGACTGAAGACTTCTTAGAGGGGAAAGCCGAGACCAAGGACTCGGCTATAGCACCTCCACAGCTATAAGAAGAAGATGCGACCAGGCGCAGGAGCCAGCGGCCATCGACAGAGCCAGGAACTGTCGCTTCGACTGGGCTGAAAGGTCGGCAAGATCTATAACGACTCTATTTCACTAGATATTTGTAAAGGAACCAATTAGGAATCAGAAAAGGGGCTTAAGCCCCTAGTATTAAACAGAGCAGAATTTTCTAGGTCCAGAACACGTGTACACTCTTCCGGTAAGTCCCTGCACAGGCCGGATTATGTCTGCCGTCAGAACTCGAGAGGCATAGCTTGTAGAGGTCTGACTGGTAGTGCCAAGAGATTAGGTTGGCCCGGGGAAGGGCGTGTCTCGCCAAGCGAGAATAACAAACCCCGCCGAGCTCGGCGGGTCGGTATACCGTACAGCCCGGGTACCGTTACTCTTTCAGCCGAGTAGCCTTTGCCTCGGCGACCCGTAAAAGCGCTAACGCGCCGTCGTCCATCCTTTGGTGGAGGGCACGGGATACCGTATTATTGGCTGGCTTGGTTGGTTGGTACTCGGCGGAAGCGAGACACCAGCTGTCCCCGAAGGGCCGAACCGCTAGGGGACAACCCAGCGCAGGCCAACAAACGCCGACCTAACTCGGCGATTGTTGTGGTTGCGTGATATTTACCCACATCTGACGGATTTGCGCGTTCTGCAACACCACAACTGGTGCCGCGACCCGGGAACAGGGGTGCGCTTGTTTTAGCAGGTACCAAGGTAACCAAGTTTCGAGCAAGCAAGAAGAAGAAGAAGGATGACTAAGGGAACGAGCACGCTACGTGAATTTAGCCCGGCGACGGCCAAGGGCTTTCCCCACGCGGGGATAAGCGCGGCGGGTTTTGCCGACTCAGCGGACTCGGCTATTGCGATGACGATGGAGCGATGGCGGACGGATCTCGCAGTGTCCAGTTCGAGGAGGAGGATGCCCAAGGTCATGCAAGTGATGAAGAGAATGATGATGAAGATTATGAGGAAAAAGCCGAGCTCGGCTACGTGAAGACGACAGCCGAGCTACTCGGCGAAGTTGGGGAATTATCGCTCCAAGTGGACCGGATGGGAGTTCCGCGTCCGGTGGAGCGAAACCTGGCTGCCGAGTTCGGCGAAGATGCGGACGACGAAGATCAAGGTGTCGCTCAAGGGGAACGTCCACCCCTTGTTTCGAGAGCGACACGAAATGCGGATACGCTGAGTGCAAACAAGGTGTTGGCGCAACTCGGCGGAGAGATGATGAGAGATAGTGAATGGATGAAGTTATTCGCCCCAGTCCCGTTGGCGCAGGCGAGATGGCCATCACTGGGGCCTCTGCTGGCTGGGCCAATGGAGTGGTCCGACACCGCGGAAGTAGCCGAGACGACAATATTGCTGCTAAAAGCAATGGGCTTCCGGGTTACCAGTCGGCCGAGTCCGTGGATTCTAAGTGATTAGAATCTTGACTTGGCTAGCGTGGAGCTGTTACGCTGGAGGGGAAAGCTGAGGAAGGCTTTCGGAGTGCAGATCAAACCTCGGCTATTGACAATTTCAGATGGCGGTTCCCAACTCGGCGGAGCAGGGTATCAACTCAGCGGAAAGGAGTATCAACTCGGCGAAAAGCCGAGTAAGACCCCATGTCTGAAGGACCCCAAGGGTGGTCAACCAGCGACGAATCCAAGTAAGATCACGACGATGAAGACACCCGAGACGAAGAAAGGTGAGCGGTTTCGAGCGACAGCAGGGATGCCGTACTTCGAGGACTCGCGCATGCTGAGTCCGAAGAAGAGTCGAACTCAGCTAGGTCGAAATAAGTGGGAATCCGAAGAAGACAACTCGGCTGAAGCGGAAGAAGATTCCGACGATGACCATGGTTACCGCCCAAGCCGAGATGAAACGGTGAAAGACCAGATCTGTCACCTCAGCAACGACAGGGGTGATCAGGGAGGATCCCAGTACCTGGAATTGAGGTCGCATGTCTCCTTGGACAAGATACCCCAGTTCGACGGCCGGCGGTATCGATCCGATGACTCACTACAGTGGCTTAAGGGGTTCATCTACGAGATGAAAGGCACACGTATGCCTCAAGACTCTTGGTGCGAACCCTTCTCGCTCAGCCTTGGCCGTACGGCGAAAGGTTGGTATCGCCAACTCCCGAGGAAGACACAAACGCGGTGGAACCTGCTGAGTGAAGCGTTTCTGGATTACTACTGTTCACAGTTCGACCAATCGACCAGGATGCGGTACTACTCGGCTAAGCGCAAAGATAAAGAGACGATCTGTGACTTCTTGACTCGGCTAAATGGGTACGCGCGAACGGCGAAGATCCAGTATGAGCGTGGTGGGGCCGATGCTGCAGACCATGTCGAGCAGTTCCTCCTGAATTGCGGTGATGATGACATTATGGATATGTTATACCCACTTCAGCTAAATGATATCCACCGAGTCGAGCAGATCATCAACAAGAAGATTCTGGGCGAAAAGCGGAAGAAACAACGAGACCGGCTAGTTTCACAGAGAAGCCGAGATGAATTGCGCCAAGATGATCGAAGAAGTGATCGACGCCGAGAAGAGAGTCGGGATCGACGGATAAATACTGCGGACTACGTCGTCGAAGAACTTTACGGATCAACAGGACACGCTGAAGTGAGCCGGGGTCAGCTAAGCCGAGACGATGAGTTGCATGACTCCGAAGCCTCAGATGGATACAGCGCATATGGTCAGGATAAAGACGCCTAGTCGGAAGATGATGGAGATTACGTCGATGCTTGGTTCACCAGTGACCGAGGCGACTCGGCTAGGACCTCGAGGAACTCGGCTAAACCATTTAGAGGACCGACGGAAGGACGAGATCGTCGGGACACCTCGAGAGAACGCCAGCAGTATGGGCCTTGCGCCGCTTGCGGGGGCATGGGCCACTCGGCTCACTTTTGTCGGAGACGTTGTAAGTTCTGCAAACAAGTCCACGAAATTGGCCAATGTGAACTCTTCCGTTGCTACGAAAAGCTGGCTTCCTTCGTCAAGAATAACGTTGACAAGTCCAAAGTCCCAGAAGAACTCCAAGATCTCTACACGCCGAGTGATTTAAACTCGGCGGCCCGCCAACATTGACTGAGTTGGAATTTTCGAGCTGCCACAGTCAGCTGAACCTGTGGTGGAGGCGAACTTCGTGTTCGCTTTCGTAGGGGAGGCGGGATGGCCCGAGGGATCGGTTGGGATGGACGAAGGAATGTGTGATAGCGACGGTAATGAACGTAAATCTGAGGAGTCGAATGAAGACGACTCGACGATGGTAAGTGCAGCAGCGGCTCGGCGGTATAACAGTACGGCACCTAGACCGCGAGTAGTGAAGTTACTTCGGGGTGAGCGACTCGGCTGGTGGTCGTCACAGAAGTTTGACCGCCGAGTTCGGATGCGCGCACTCGTAATGGGCGCTGTGAATGACAGGCGAGTGAAGATATTGCTTGACACTGGAGCAAACGTCTCAGCGGTGAGCTCTACACTGGCTAGAAAATTGCGACTGAAGCAGTATGCCAGCCGAGACCGACAGATTGATATCCAAGGGATCGGTAAAGACAAGGTGTCGACCACCCACAAAGCGTTGGTGAAAGGCACACTCGGCTGGGAAGTTGTTTACGAGTTTGAAGTGTGGATAATTCCTCATCACGCCGGGGTCGACCTCATACTAGGCACAGACTTCATGATCCCCGCAGGAATTCCGCTGGATCTCTACAACCCGGCGGCTAAGCTACCCGATGAAGTGGTGGTTCCTTTGCTACGGTCATTAAAAGACACAGATGACCAAACATATGGGTTGCAGACTGCAGACGGGCCTACGGAAGCAATATGTCTGTCAGACCGTGCAACCGCCGAGTTCAGACTCCGCCGCAAGCAGCCGAGTGAGCTGACCCACGAATTTTGGGTGAGGCGGACTGACGATTGGATACCCACCATAGTGATGAATGCTAAAGGCAAGGCAACCAGGGTTTATCTAACCAGTACACGGCCAACGTCGGTATGGTGCCCAGCACACTTCCCAGTCGTAATTTGGCTACCACATGGGAAGCTACCACCAGAAGGATACGTGCGATTGAACTCGGCTAAGTACCGGGATTGACAAGTGCTCGCGTACGAATCAGCAATCGACAAGGATTTGCTGTACAAAGAACAAGAGTTGTACGCAGACTGGCTATCCCGACAACCACCAGCGGTCGAACGCAAACCGTTTCAATGGCCCAAGGGAGTGAAGGAGAGATCACCTGAAGCCAAAAAGGGAAACCGTTAACGTGCGCCGAGTGTTGGGCCGCTGTGGATGCAGAGAAGAAGGCGACAGATACACAGGGAGTTATAGCCGAGTCGAAGGGAATTTCTTCGGATGGCCCGGATGGGTTAGCCGAGTTGGAAGGAATTACTGGGCTATGGAGCCGCCGAGTGAATGCCGCAATCAACAAGGTGTCGTGGAGGAAGAAAGGGATGCAGAGATTCGCCTGACTCCGCTGGACACGCCTGAGGTTGATTTGAGAAGTCAAACTGTCTCGGCTAATGAAGTCAATGAAGACTCTGATGAAGTGGAAGCGACCAATTATGCAATGGCTAATAACCCTGAAGAGGATCTTCGGCTGCGATTTCTTGCTGCGGTAGCAAGTACTAGCGATGATGAACCTGTAGCCGAGTCCGATCATCGGTTCACCCACTTTGAGAGGAAAGGAGAGACGCTTCATCTGGAGGACGCTCACGAATTGGCTTTCTTACCCGATCTCAGTGAAGAAATGCCTGTCGAACTTGACTACAATGGAACTAATGTAAACTGCTCAGCCCACACTCCTGAGCAAGCAACTCGGCTGACTGAGCTACTGAAACGGAATGAGAAGATTATGATATCCAGTGGCAACGCCTTACCTCCGCCAGCTTACGGAGTTGTGTGTGATATTGATGTGGGTAACCACCCACCAATCAAGCAGCGAGCTCGGCGGGTAGCACTGAAGTACCTGAAACCACTATACGAGTTGCTCAAGGGACTGTTACGAGCGAATTGGTGTCATTTTCGAAGAGTCCGTGGGCCTCGCCTATTGTTATCGTTCTCAAGAAGAACGGTGTGGATATCAGATTGTGTATCGACTACAAGAAGGTGAATGCAATTACGATGATTATGGAATATGCGATGCCATTAGTGGATGATTTACTCTCGGAATTGGAGAAATATTTGTGGTTTTGCTCATTGGACGCGGCTAGCGGTTTTTGGGCGGTGATGATGACCAGCCGAGCTCGGCGCATCTCAGCTTTCGTATGTGCACTTTGAATGGTTACGTATGCTGTTTGGGTTGAAGAACGCCCCCATGATATACCAAAGAATGATTGATAACGCATTATGGGGGTATGTCCAACCGAAAGGCGGATGGTCGGAGTTCGCTAAAAGGATCCGCCGAGCGGAAGAAGTAGCGGCAACTCGGCGACAGAGTCAAGGGGGTGACCCAACTCAACCGCCGAGTTCGTTGACCAAATTTGCGGCTGACAACCGAGCTTTAGCCGAGCTTGATCCGCTCCAAGAATTGATTGACAGCCCTGAAGGCGATATGTTCACGTGTGGAGAACCCGACCAATCGGCTTTGACGCCCGTGTTTACACGGCGGTCGTTTGTGGATGACATTTGCTTTGGGGGAGCAACTTTCGATGAGTGTCTGGAAACGTTGGATAGGCTGCTGACTCGGCTAGCCGAGTGCAGGATCAGTGTCAGCTTTTCGAAAAGCATATTTGTGCAGCCCAAGGTTGACTTCCTGTCACATGAAGTAACCTCCGAGGGAATACGAGCTGACCCAAAGAAAACTCTTGCAATAGCCGAGCTCCCATTCCCGAAATCGAAGAAAGACATACAAGCATTTCTAGGGGCATTGAACTACTACGGCAGGTTCATTCAAAACCTGGCTGTATATGGGGCAGTACTCAATCAGCTGAAGGACAGTGATTTCGAAGGTAACAAAGACTTGTCGGCCGCTCAAGCAGCTTTCGCCGAGTTAAAAAGTCGAGTGGAAACTGCGCCAATTCTACGCCATTTAGACTCGGCTAAAGAGGTTCACATCATGCTTTTTGCCAACAATTGGGCATTAAGCAGCACACTGATGCAGATGCATGACGACAAGCTGCATCCCGTACGATTTCGCGGCAGGGTGTTGAAAGAAAACGAAGTGAATTACCATCCAGCTGAAAAAGAAGCGTTAGCGCTACTCCAGCTACTGAAAAAAATATGCCATACACTGCTGGCAGGCAAAGTACTACATGTGTACACCCGATTCTCAACATTGGAATGGGTTTTCCAGTCCACGTCGTTATATGGCCGAGCTGTAAGTTTCGCTGTACTATTATCACTCTACCATCTGAAGATAAAGAGAGTACGAGAACGTGATGTCGACTTCGTCCAATTGTTGCAAGCGTCAATAACCCCGCATGTGGGGTTAAAGGAGTCACTGGAGCACATTGCCCCGCCGTCGAAGAACTCGGCTACGGTCCGAATGGACCCTGAGCTCCTGTATGCTAAACTACCACGACACTATAAGGGGCACGTACTGTCCTTTGATGGATCGGCGAAGACGGAAAAGAATGGCGGCTATGGCAGCTGTTCATGGATATTGTGGCGCTTACCTAAGTGGGACATTGAGATCGCTGCGAGTGCGTACCTCTCGTCGACCACGGTCAATTTAGCCGAGTACACGGGGATGAATAATGGGGTGAAAGCAGCTATCGACCGTGGTGTGACAGATTTGGTGATCGTGGGCGACTCGCGGCTTGCAATCCAGCAATCCATGGGGGTGATAGCCTGCAAGAAGGAAACGCTTCAAGTCGAGTTGGCGCGCCACAAAGAATTGACAAAAAATTGAATTCGGTCAAATACCTACATGTGATACTACTATACAACTCGGCTGCCGACTCAATGGCCACAGAAGCATTGGAAACCCAAATTAGCCGAGTAGTTCTGAACGCTGAACGAAAAGCCGAGTTGAAGACACTGAATCGGATACCAGAAATTTTGTATACGGCCGGTGACAGCACTGATGACTGCGAGGAAGGTCCGAAAGCGTGTCCAATTACTCGTAGCCAGGTACGCTGAGTCCGTTTCCAAGATGACGAGAGCAAAGAAACAAACAAGCCATTACCAGCAAACGAGGAAGACTCGACTCAGCCGGAAGCAACGGAACCCGACCTGAACAGTGAACTCGAGATCCGAAGGCGTCAACCAGCTAGGTGAATGGAAACCAGTGGTGAAGCTGAGTTCGGGGACACACAGCCGAGTTCACAAGGAAACGAAGCCGAGTTGAACGCCTCAAGGGCACCAAGCACCGATAATATTGGCCCGGCGGTCGTCCAAGCTGAACGACGACGACGCATTGACAAGGCCCAAGATGAAGAGCTACGGTGGGCAGATCTTAAAGCTTACCTGAGAGGCGAGCTGAGTCAACTATCATTCCGCCGAGTTAGAAGCGCCGGTAAAGTGGTGGATGATTTTGTACTCAGCGAAGATGGACTACTATACCGTCATAATCGAAGCCGTCAACGGGGTGGAGATGACGAGCCGAGTCTAAATCTTAGGCTAGTGGTTCCAACCACCATGGTCGATGAAGTCCTGCAGAACTGCCATAACTCGGTGGAAGGAGGTCACCAAGGGATTGTGCGGACCTACCACCGAGTCAAAGTTGACTACTATTGGATTGGATGATATGCAGATGTGGTTCGGCACGTCCAGTCATGCGAAGATTGTTGCACCAGCAAGAGCAAGCCTCATCTCAGAGGGTACTCTCCTGGCAACATCGTATCAGACCGACCATTCCATATCGTGTCGATGGACTTTGTCATACCGCTCCCGCGAACTCGGCGGGGCAACACAGCGCTATTACTCTTCCAAGATCACTTTACTGGGTTCGTGATAGCGAAGGCGATGGCCGAGACAGGGGCACTGGAAGTGGCGAAGGTATTTGAAGAAAATGTTTTCCGGAGGTTTGGTGCCCCATCACTAGTACGCCATGACACACAACGCCCAGACCCCAAGTTCATGAGTGAAGTGTTCCAGAAGTTCTCAGAAATGATGCAGTCGAGATCAAGAGCCACGCTGAGTTGCAGACCACAGGCTAACGGTCAACAAGAGCGATCAGTTAAAACGATGATCCAGACAGTACGGGTTTACGTGGAAGACCCACTACAAGCTGACTGGGATGACATAGCCGAGAAGATGATGTACGCGATCAACAACTCGAGAGACTCGACTCGCCAGGAGACCCCATTTTACCTGGTACATGGCTGGGACGCGCGATCAACGATGAAGGCTATGACGGAGTCAGTCAGGCATGGTCAAAATAGCTCGGCCGATTTGGCCGCTCCAGCCGAGTGGCGCCGAGAAGCAAACCGACAAAGAGAAGTTGCATTACGTCTAGCGGCCGAGTACCAGTTGAAGGAGAAAGCCCGCCGAGCAAAGGAGCATAATGAGTCATTGAGCCGAGTTGAACGGCGAGCCACACCTCAAGCTAGAGGCAATTCGGAAACCACTGAGTTGGGAGGAGCCTCAGCCGAGTCGGTTGAAGCTACCGCCGAGTCGATAGGAACCCCAGCCGAGTCTACGAAGTCGCTGTTCAAGGAAGGTGACCAAGTGTGGTTGTTCATGGAACGAGTGAAGCAAGGGCTCACTAAGAAACTCGCACACAGATGGCATGGTCCATTCAGAGTGAAGAGCAAAGTTGAAGAGTTCGCATACGAGTTGGAATTGCCAGACAAGAGCGGATACAGGTTCTACCCGGTGATCCATGTGTCTCGGTTGAAGAAAGTGGTTGACACCGAGAAGAGACTCACGACTCGGCTTATAGCCGAGCTCGAAGAAGACCAACGGTTCGACTTTGATGAAGAATTGCTCCCAGAAGACAGCTGGGAACCTGATGAAGGCGCCAGTCAGTATGAAGTTGAAGTCATTTTGGACGACGAGTTACCACTATCTACAAGTACAGCAAGGAACGAGCGAAGGTTCAAAGTGAAGTGGGTCGGCTACGAAGAGCCGAGTTGGGAACCTTTGTCGAATTTGTCTTGTGGGGGACTACTCTTTGACTATTTGCGCCAAAAGAAACGGGAAAATCGTCTGCAAATGGTGCAAGTTGCAGATGAAGAATAACTATCCATTGCACTAGAAGAACCCGGCTAGCTCAGTGAAGATAGCAGGCTGAGCTGGACGAAATGCTACTGCATCAAACTATATATGATTATATAATTTACGAAATGGAAGTTAAATATGGATTATCTAAAGCCGAGCTGGGAACTCGGCGAAGCGGAAACTAGAAAGAAAGAACTTGGTGTGAGTACTTACGGTGAAGCATCTGGCCCGGTTGCAGACGCTAGGAGTTAAATAGCCGAGTCTAATGGACGATCTGGTTCGGGCCCAGCCGACTTCTCAGATTATCTCAACTGTGCAGCCGATTTACTGGACGATACCCAAACGTTAGCGCTAGACGAAGGAATTGGCGGCAACGCGGCGGAGTAATATGGAGCCGAAGTAGTCTGGCGCTTCATCAAGAAACAGCTGGGCGAAATGCTGGAGCAAAAGCTTCAGCCCCGCGCAAGCTGACCCAGTGGCTGTTGATGACTTGGTATTGCCAGGCACGGAGACCCGATGCGTAATTGTCAGCAACTTCGTCGTTCGCAAACCAACACCGAGTTACGCTATCCCGGCCTAGGCGGTGTCTCGACCAATCACGCCGAGTTCGGCAAACCGAGCCGGAGCCGAAGCTAGTCCGGTCCTTCATCCAGTAACGGTTTGGCGTAAGGCTGGGACTGGGGCAAGACTTCAGCTCCGCGCAAGAGAACTAGGCAGCGCTACTTGGCTTGCGCTTGACAAGCAACGGCATTTGTCGCGCGGATGTCAGCGACTCGGCTTTTACGGTTCGGTTTTCACGACTCGGCGTGCAGCTTCACAACCCAGTTGGAAGATGGTTTTCACAAACACCGCCGAGTTCGTGATGCTGTATTCAAGAGCCGAGGCATATCCGGCCCCTAATCCAGGAACTGCCAGGCGAAACACTGGGGCAAAGCTTTAGTTCTGCGCAGGTGGACGAAGCAGTGGATGGCGTCTTGGACGTTTTCCTGGTGCATCAGCATTATTAACTCGGCTTGTGAGTCACTTCGCTGAGCTCCGGTTGTCCACGATGAAGGGAGAACAGACGTCTCGATCGCTGCAAGTTTGATTGATCTGTCCCGTCGCTGAGCTAATTTAGCAGTTGAACTCGCGGTCCAGTGGAAGCCTTTGAGGATATCCGCCAGGGCATCACTGAACCGGGTTCATGGGACCAGTCAATATCAGCCAGTACTGAGCTGAGCCGGCCCGAGCGCAACTAGCCGAGCCAAATCAGCGGGCTCAGTATAGTGGCGGTTAGTCTGCTCCACGATATGGGTCGAAACTTGATCCATGGTAGCCACGTCGACCGAGCTCGAATTAATGGTGGCGTCCGAAGTGGTGTCGCCTGGCGAGCTCGGCTGACGAGGGGAGGACGTGCGAGAAGACGGCCCAGAACCGGGACCGGTCTCAAGGGAAGTTGTCAGATCAATGACCGGGTTACCCCGACCACTGCTGACCCCAAGAGCGCTGGCCCCTCTAACCGGCAACTCAGCGGACGCCTCCGAACCATGGTCGGCAGAAGTAATGGGAACGATTGGAGAAGCCTGTGGAAGAACCTGACGCGTTAGTGGATGAAGGAGAGTGCTGAGACGACAGTAGAGCCGTACCTGTGAAGGCTGTGGAGCTGGTGGAGCCGCCATGACTTGGAGGAAGCGAAGAACGGAGCCAACGGTGGCGAGTCGATACTTGAGAGAGTGAAGAAGATGGGTTTTGACACTCACCAGCTCGGCTCGTATCATAACCGGGGTAGTTGTGATGTAGCGAACATCAAGTTTGACTCTTGGCTGAGTCTAAGGAGCCGTGGCCTACGGTACAAGATTGCGACGCACCAGAGCTCGGCTTTAAAAGCAGCTTAGGAGCGGTGGTCTACGGTACGGACTCGGCTGAAGACCTCTTAAAGGGGAAAGCCGAGTCCAAGGACTCGGCTATGGTACCTTCAGAGCTACCGGAAGAAGATGCGACCAGGCGCAGGGATTAACGACCATCGGGAGAGCCGGGAACAGTCGCTTCGACTGGGCTGAAAGGTCGGCAAGATCTATAACGACTCTATTTCACTAGATATTTGTAAAGGAACCAATTAGGAATCAGAAAAGGGGCTTAAGCCCCTAGTATTAAACAGAGCAGAATTTTCTAGGTCCAGAACACGTGTACACTCTTCCGGTAAGTCCCTGCACAGACCGGATTATGTCTGCCGTCAGAACTCGAGAGGCATAGCTTGTAGAGGTCTGACTGGTAGTGCCAAGAGATTAGGTTGGCCCGGGGAAGGGCGTGTCTCGCCAAGCGAGAATAACAAACCCCGCCGAGCTCGGCGGGTCGGTATACCGTACAGCCCGGGTACCGTTACTCTTTCAGCCGAGTAGCCTTTGCCTCGGCGACCCGTAAAAGTGCTAACGCGCCGTCGTCCATCCTTTGGTGGAGGGCACGGGATACCGTATTATTGGCTGGCTTGGTTGGTTGGTACTCGGCGGAAGCGAGACACCAGCTGTCCCGGAAGGGCCGAACCGCTAGGGGACAACCCAGCGCAGGCCAACAAACGCCGACCTAACTCGGCGATTGTTGTGGTTGCGTGATATTTACCCACATCTGACGGATTTGTGCGTTCTGTAACACCACAACCCTCACTGGGATCCTAGCGTGCCGGGCCGATGGAGTGATCCGACACCGCGGAAGTAACCGAGACGCAATACTGATGCTAAAAGCAATGGGCTTCCGGGTCACCAGGCGGTCGAGTCCGTGGGTACTAAGTGATTGGAATCTTGGCTTGGCTAGCGTGGAGCTGTTACGCTGGAGGGGAAGCTGAGGAAGGCTTTTGGAGTGCAGATCAAACTTCGGCTATTGACAATTTCAGATGGCGGTTCCCAACTCGGCGGAGCAGGGTATGAAATCAGTGGAATGGGGTCTCAATTCGGCGAAATGCCGAGTAAGACCCCGTATCTGAAGGACCTCAAGGGTGGTCAACCGGCGATGAACCCAAGTAAGATCGCGGTGATGAAGACGCCCGAAACGAAGAAGGGTGAGCGGTTTCGAGCGACAGCAGGGACGTCGTACTTCGAGGACTCGCGCATGCTGAGTTCGAAGAAGAGTCGAACTCGGCTAGGACGTAGCAATGAGGGATCCGAAAGTAACAACTCTGCTGAGGTGGAGGATGACTCTGATGATGACCATGGGTACCGCCCAAGCCGAGGTGAAACGGTCAAAGACCAGATCTACCGCCTCAGCAACGACAGGGGTGATCAGGGAGGATCCCAATATCTGGAATTGAGGTCGCATGTCTCCCGGGACAAGATAGCCCAGTTCGACGGCCGGCGGTATCGATCCGATAACTCACTACAGTGGCTTAAGAGGTTCATCTACGAGATGAAAGGCACGTATTCCCTAAGACGCTTGGTGCGAACCCTTCTCGCTCAGCCTTGGCCGAACGGCGAAAAGTTGGAATCGGCAACTTCCAAGGAAGGCCCAGACAAGATAAATCTAATGAGCGAGGCGTTTCTTGATTACTACTTCTCACAGTTCGATCAATCGGCCAGGACACGATACTACTCGGCTAAGCGCAAAAATAAAGAGACGATCAGCGACTTGTGGTGTTGCAGAACGCACAAATCCGTCAGATGTGGGTAAATATCACGCAACCACAACAATCGCCGAGTTAGGTCGGCGTTTGTTGGCCTGCGCTGGGTTGTCCCCTAGCGGTTCGGCCCTTCCGGGACAGCTGGTGTCTCGCTTCCGCCGAGTACTAACCAACCAAGCCAGCCAATAATACGGTATCCCGTGCCCTCCACCAAAGGATGGACGACGGCGCGTTAGCACTTTTACGGGTCGCCGAGGCAAAGGCTACTCGGCTGAAAGAGTAACGGTACCCGGGCTGTACGGTATACCGACCCGCCGAGCTCGGCGGGGTTTGTTATTCTCGCTTGGCGAGACACGCCCTTCCCCGGGCCAACCTAATCTCTTGGCACTACCAGTCAGACCTCTACAAGCTATGCCTCTCGAGTTCTGACGGCAGACATAATCCGGTCTGTGCAGGGACTTACCGGAAGAGTGTACACGTGTTCTGGACCTAGAAAATTCTGCTCTGTTTAATACTAGGGGCTTAAGCCCCTTTTCTGATTCCTAATTGGTTCCTTTACAAATATCTAGTGAAATAGAGTCGTTATAGATCTTGCCGACCTTTCAGCCCAGTCGAAGCGACTGTTCCCGGCTCTCCCGATGGTCGTTAATCCCTGCGCCTGGTCGCATCTTCTTCCGGTAGCTCTGAAGGTACCATAGCCGAGTCCTTGGACTCGGCTTTCCCCTTTAACCCCTCGGTTACCAGAAATCGAGTGCTGAATCAGCTTTATTTAAGTCGTAACTTACGACTTCCTTTTAGTATAAATGTTTGTATTGACGTGCATTTTCCACGTCGAGATGCACCGGTTTCCCGCTATAAACTACCACAGGTTTTCCTGAGCTATGTCGTAAGAGTTACGACTTTTGAACCTCATCACACCCTGGAAAGCCAAAACTTACGACTTCCTATCATTTCTTTGTCGACACCAGATGTCTTCCTACTCAGCAATACTGCGTCTGCTTCAATAAAACCTGGGCTATGCTTTTCCTTGTGCTGTGGTTTGAACAACAGAGCATGGACTACGATAAATAAAGCTAATTTGCAGTCCTACGAGCTCACACGATTGCTGACTGATGAGCTGGCTGTTCCTCTTCATTGTCAGCGTCGCCGTCTTCATGGCAGAGCAGCTCACGACGAGTTGGTTTGCGGGTACCAACCTTGCCCGATCGCCGCAAAACTACCCGCTTGCCAAGTGATGCTGGAATAGACTCACCACTATCAAAGTCCTCATGCCAGATCTGATAGCATGTCTTGCGCACACCTCCGTACAAATGCCGTGACTTGGGACAAAGGAAGCACTTCGCGTCACTTTGGGAGCAGTCTTCGCAGTAGTAGGTAGTCTGGAATGATTTCTTGCGGTCGCCACGGAGGAGGGCACACACTTTACAGGAGCGCTGCCTTCGTTTTTGGACACCAGATACTACGACCTAGTCATCGAACTGAATGTGTTTATGCCCGTCCAACCTGGCCCGTCTGCGAGAGCTGATCAGCAGTGAGGGTGTCGGGACTGTAGCTTCCTCGAAGTCTTCATCTTTGAGCTGCAGAAGTTGTTTATGCAGGAGAAGGTACCATTCTCCACGTGTTTTAGGCACAAGACGCTTGATTCGGCACGTTTCCTTGTGCGTCATATATGAATTGACCAGCGCCATGTCTACAAACCCAAGGAGTAGAGATTTGTAGTATTTTTTAAAACGGAATGATGTCTGGATCGAGTAGGACTGTAGGCGGAGTTGATCATGGACATCAACTCCGCCCATCCATCTCTGGTAATCCGTAACGAGCTTCGGGCATTTTACAGTAGACGACCCCACCATCTTGATATTGCGGTGAATAGAATCCTCCGCCATGATCGGACCCGTTGCCAGGTAGTGTACTGGTTTTCTATCCCACCAGTGGCACGCCACCATGGTCGGGACAGCAACGGACCGAGAGAATGCAAACGATTCGCGCTCAACTGCACGAGGCCGCGACTTGCGGCTTTCAACCACTTGCTTATCGAATCCTAGTCGATTGACCATGATCGTTCCCAATACGTAGATACGCATCGACAATAGCTGAATAGCTAGTGGAACAGAACTGTAGAATCTGTCGATAACGACAAGTCGAAAGCCCTAAGACATTTCTCCCAGCAAAGCCTTCATGTTTCGTACGACGGCTGCTGCTCCCGTCTTGTTGTCGAATGCTTGTTTGACTGAATCCCCACT
Organism: Phytophthora palmivora; assembly: GCA_008079305.1. NCBI lineage: Eukaryota > Oomycota > Peronosporomycetes > Peronosporales > Peronosporaceae > Phytophthora > Phytophthora palmivora. Next base: position 41,954 of record VOQZ01002244.1, read on the forward strand.
GTCGCGCTTCCCAACGTACACCTCGAATCTATAGCAGTAAGTTACGACGTGGAAAATGTCAATTTCGAATTTGCAGGTCATAAGTTACAACATAATAAACATACCGGTGACAGTACGCACTGCCAGAGTCGCACACCATGAACAGCTTCGTACCATAACGGTGTGGTTTATCAGGCATAAACATGCGCGTGGTGTTGCGCTTAGAAGTTGCCGGTAGAACGCCTTCGTCGAACGAAAACTAACTGCCCAATGTCCAGCCTGATCGAAACTGCGACTGCAGCACTTCGACAACAGGTCTAATCTTCCAAATCTTGTCCCGTATACGGGGAGCCTCGTTGTTCACTACATGAAAGTCGCGAAGGATAGACGTGCACCGATTTCTAGACATAAACTTGCCAAAGTTACCGGCAGGAATCGCTCCATTGGCAGCCATTGTCCAGTGCCTGGAAAAGCGTCGCGTCATTGGGTTCAGCATTCTCGCCACTAAGAGCCCGATAACGTGAAGCACCTCGTGGGGTTAATATGCAGGCTCTGCACGCAAGCGCCGTTCGATTTGCTTGATAGTCTCAGGGGTCGCGGTGCCGCGTTTCCGCTGTAGCGACCGAATTCGTTTTGCTCTTGCGTTTGCGGTTTGCTTTTTGTAGCGATTTGTCTCTTTGATAATGCTCACCCACAGTGATTTTGGTAGAAAGTAGAACAGTAACAGCATAGGAGAGTCGGCCAGTTCCTGTAGCTCGCGCGTGGGAGCGGCGACGTCAGAAGACAACCCAGGGTACTCCCCACTTACAGTTTCAAAACTGGATGACGGTGTGCTCCACTCAAATCTTCGAAGTGCGTCTTTATCAATCGCTGCAAGCGTCAGTGTGCCTCCCATGCCTTCTACAAATGCATCATCCATGTGAACAACTTCTTCATCAAGTGCAGGTATGTCATCAGGATTCTCGCGGCGTTCAATCATATCATCGCCACTGTTGTCACTAATGTCACTGCCACTGGAATCGATGGCTTCATACTCATCTGGCTACTCACCATCCACCATGACGTTCACATCGTCTGTCGGTACAGCTACCTGGGAATCGTCCTCCACCCTCCCACCACCATTCGCACTGGCGTCATCACTTCCTCCCACGTTGTCAGAATTGTTTGACTCAGCTCCAGATAAAGACGCTGGAACGCCCCCACAACCATGTCTTGGTCATCCTGCTCCAGCTGGGCAGGTTCGGAGTCGCAGTCCGACCCAAACATTGCCGAGATAGTGTTTTGTGAGATCGCAGTGGATGTGCCAATTTGTGACGCGGTCACAGGGTCCTCCATTGAAGCAACATTGTCTCCGCTTGCCTCCCCCTCCTCACTCTCACCACTTCCGTCCCTAATAAGCCCTGAGTCGATGGCAAAGGTCACCACGGCGTCCTCACCTACATAGCCCAACTTCATTAGTATAATAAATTTTGAATACAATTCAATAACGCACCAGCAAACGACTGCTCATTCGGCGATGTATACGTCCACTCGTTTGTGAGCCCAGAAGGTCTTCTCGATGTCCAGCCCACCGAGCGTAGCTGCCGCCATAGATGCTTGAAGTCGATATCGCGCACGTCCACCATACTTGCTACCGCTGCTTGTTTCGTCCTCGAGCTGGATCGTACCCTTGCCATCGCGGTAAATTCTGGAATGAGGTCCACTTACCAACCGTCGGCTTGCGATCTGCTGCAATCTGGTCGGTGCTACACATCTACCCTTACCCTAGCCTTTTTTACTCTTGCCGATTCGACCTCTTTCAGCTTATACTTTTCGGCCTCAAAATTTGACTTGATTAAAGTATCATGCCCTCCTTTTTCGAGCCATTTCCTGTTTAAAGCAGCTAACTACGTCGTAACTTACGACTTTCGCCCTCATCAAAGTCGTAACTTACGACGTTGGTACCCGAGGGGTTAAGAGGTCTTCAGCCGAGTCCGTACCGTAGACCACCGCTCCTAAGCTGCTTTTAAAGCCGAGCTCTGGTGCGTCGCAATCTTGTACCGTAGGCCACGGCTCCTTAGACTCAGCCAAGAGTCAAACTTGATGTTCGCTACATCACAACTACCCCGGTTATGATACGAGCCGAGCTGGTGAGTGTCAAAACCCATCTTCTTCACTCTCTCAAGTATCGACTCGCCACCGTTGGCTCCGTTCTTCGCTTCCTCCAAGTCATGGCGGCTCCACCAGCTCCACAGCCTTCACAGGTACGGCTCTACTGTCGTCTCAGCACTCTCCTTCATCCACTAACGCGTCAGGTTCTTCCACAGGCTTCTCCAATCGTTCCCATTACTTCTGCCGACCATGGTTCGGAGGCGTCCGCTGAGTTGCCGGTTAGAGGGGCCAGCGCTCTTGGGGTCAGCAGTGGTCGGGGTAACCCGGTCATTGATCTGACAACTTCCCTTGAGACCGGTCCCGGTTCTGGGCCGTCTTCTCGCACGTCCTCCCCTCGTCTGCCGAGCTCGCCAGGCGACACCACTTCGGATGCCACCATTAATTCGAGCTCGGTCGACGTGGCTACCATGGATCCGGTGTCAACTCTCGTGATGGAACAAGGCGAGCGTCATCACAACGAGCACATTCAGTTGGCTCGGTTGATCACCTTCGCGCTGACCCAGCCACCTGAGCCGTCTGACTCGACTCAGCGCCAGGCTATCCTCCAAGCTGAGTCGGCTAGTGCTCTGGTGGACATCCTTCGGGGCCAATATCAGCCTCCCAACTTGTCCGCCGATTTAGCTCAGCTGAGAGTTGATTTACACTCGGCTGAGGCGTCTAACGCATCCCTCCAGAAGCGGCTGGGCTCTTCGCTGGTCCAGGTCGCTCAGCTTAAGCTGCAGCTTGAGACTTCCGAGCGAGAGTGCCACCTCCGGAAGCGTGAGGTTGACAAATCAGTCGGTCTCGTCACTTCCCTCCGGAAGGCCTTAACTGCCTCCGGAGCTGAGCTCAAGCAGGCTAGGGCTGCCCAGACGGCTGAGGTCACTGCCACTCAGTCCGCTCTTCATGCTGCCGAGCTCATGATCAAGAGCCGAGACGAGGACATTACGGCGCTCTCCAGGTCGATCGTCGAGCGGGATGAGGCCTACAAGATCCTCCAAGGCGTCTCGGCCAAGCACTTTCAGCAGCTTCAAGAGATCGTCTTGTCGTTGGATGATGATGGCTTCCACAAGCTCCGTCATGCAAAGAAAACTATTGACGAGATGCGGGAGACCATCCTCCGCCAGAAGAGGGTCATCAGTCGTCAAGATTCGTTCCCATGCACAATCCCCATATGGCCGCTGCGGCTGGGGCCGGCTTGGATGTTCCTGGAATGGATCCGGCTTCACTCAAGCTTAACGCTCGGCTTTGCCGTCAGCTAGCTGAGCGCTTCCCGGAGGTCATGCGAATTCCGGATAGTGAAGACCGGGTCGTGGAGTTACGCATCTGCTCGCGACAATCCGGCTCGGCTAGTGCTCCGGTTTCGGCTTCCTGCTCGGCTACTACTTCTGCGCCGAGTTCTAGTTCGGTAGTGGCTTTACCGCTGAGTTCTAACTCGGCTGGTACTCAAGTTCCTCTTCGTCACCGTCCTCCACGTACTGTTGAAGCTCTCCGCCGAGTTCGGAAGGATAAACTCACGCCTTCCCAGCGGCTGCGCGTACTGGCGAACCCTGAGTCGGCTACAGCTGCAGGTCCTCGCAAACGGAAGGTTGCTCTTCGACCTTTGCAGCCTTATGGCCAACCATTACCTGGAGAGGACGGGTACGAAGAGGCTGCCGCCCTTATCGGCCCTCCGGACGATCGCTTGTTGGCGGCTTCGGACAGTGAGCTGACGGTTTCACCAGCTCGACCACTCCCTCGTCGTAGGAAGATGGCGGTGATTTCCACTTCTTCGTCCCAAAAGGCTCTGTCCACCGAGTCGATTGGTGGCGCAGGCCAGGAAGTGAATCCTGACCATGATTTCGAGGATGCTCCCGATGTAGTGGAGTCAAGTTCGGCTGCATCGATGTCTGCAGCCTTACCAGCCGAGTCGACTGTCGTGTCAACTCGGCCAAGCACTCCACCACCTTCCTCGTTGTCAACGAGCACACCTCCAGCGATGGAGGTACCGAGCACACCCTCAGTGGTAGTCTCCATTGTCCCTCCGGCTCCCACGCCGAGTTCCGGGACTCCACTTAAGGTCCCGGTATCATCGCCAGCTCAGCCTAGCCCGGCTAAGAGCTCATTGCCAGTACCGCCGAGTTCAGTAGCTCGTCTCTTGGCTTGTAAGAGTCGCCCGGCAGTACCATCTCAAGTAGTTGCTGCTCCGGCTGGATTAACATCGCCGTCCGGTCGCCCTCTCCGTACTGCTGCGGCTACAGCCCGCCAAGTCAATGCCCAGTTGTTGGAGAACCTCGGGACTTCAGACACCCTGGTACTTGGTCTCGGAGGTGGATCTTCCGGAGCTGTGGCGACTCAGCCGAGTTCATCCGGATCAGTTGCACACCCGCTTGAGCTATCTAGCAACTCGGCGGATGACGACCAACCCGGTGCGGCCGACTTGGCGGTTGGTGCTTCGACCGCTGCTATTGATACCCCTGCCGAGCCTGTTTCAACTACCGCGAAGCTTTCACGCCTCGCCCAGCTATTTGGGTCAGAGGATGAGAGTGGCAGCGGTAGTAGCGGTGATTCGGACTCAGCTGATGGGCCTCATACGCCTGTCGCGACTTCGTCTGGTCCTCCTCAAGGCAAAGTCCAGAGTTACTTAGCTGCTGGCTAAGTTCCCCCCGGACCGCCTCCTGCTTCCGCTTCAGCTGGGCTTTCCTCCACTTCCCCTTCTCCAACCAAGAAACACCGGAAAGGGAAGAAAAAGCACAAGCATAAGCACAAGCACAAGGCCAAGGCCAAGGCCGCGCACAAGGGTCGGCACAAGAGCAAGCGCGAAGACCGACACAAGGGCCGACGCAAGGAGACCAAGTCCCAAGCTAAGCGCCCGCGCTCACCTTCGCCGGGAGGAACGAGTGCGTCTGACTCTGGTGCTCCGCTCAAGAAACACAAGGTCTCGGCTCGATCCCCGGCGGCTACTAACTCGGCTACCGACTCGGCCGCCGGCCCTGAACCCTCTCCGAACTCGGCTGGCGGCTCTGGGCCTTCCCTGAACTCGGCTGGTATGATCCTTCCGTCCCAGTTAAGTGTATCGATCGCCGTGCTCCGCACTAGAGCTATGCAGTCGGCGTCCCGCGACTCTCGGATCACTCCCCAGTTGGCTCGGCTACGGGACTTGCCCTTCTTCCACGCCGGGTCTCGGCGTTGTTGGTTGAAGATTTTGAGTCATCAGTCAGGGAGAGTTCCGATGGAGCCTCACGGTGCTCGATCTCGAGTTCGAGTGACGTTGTCCACCCTAGCCGGGATACGGGCGTTCGTGGATGTCTTCAGCCCACAGCATCCATTCCAGCAGTTGAGGCGCATGCTTCCGGGTCTCCATCGTTCTTTTCGCCCACTGTGTTGGAAGATGCCCGAACTCGGCTGGCTTCTCACGCTCGGCCGTCGTCACTGATGGAGATACTAGGTGATCTGTGGGTTCGGCTCCGTGGTGATTTACCATCCTGCGATCCCAGCTCGGCGGCTGACTTGACCAAGTTCACTCGCCACTTTGTGGCCATGTGTGAGCGTACCCACTGGCTCGTGGAGGCTAGTGTCCTTATCGGGCTCCATCCATCTTTCGATCCCAGCATCTTCCCTGAGGAGCTCACCGAGATTCACGGTGTTTGGACCCAATATCGGTTGGAACGCAAGCGTCGAGGCGATGGGCTCCGTGCCCTGATCGCCACCGCCGCGGATGGATTGCACTCGGCCGTGACAGCTCGGTCAGCGGACGGGACTCCGACTCCGCTTGCCGACGCCGAGTTGTATTTCGATCCATCCGTTCCATTATATCCTCTGGTGAACCTACCCTGGGTTCCCGACAGCGCCCTCTGGTCTGAGGAGGTTCTGGCAGTGGATCATCAAACCATGGCGAGCTTGGTGGTTGCTTGACCCAGCTCGCCATCCCTTCAATACTGTTTCCGTTCGAGGAACCCAGAGTTCATGGTTTTCGCTACAAAAGGCATGGACCCGCAAGTGGGTGAGGATTCAGTCGATGATGACGTGGATCTAGCCGAATCAGTTCCCGCCCAGCCGAGTTCGGCTCGCGCGAACCGGTCAGGGATCTTCATATTTGAAGGTCTTGACGATAGTGGAGCAGGTTCAGCTCGGTCCAGCTCACCACCGGAGCCTTCGGATGATGGTCTTGGGTCTCCAAACCTCAGGGGTGCGTCGCCCACGACCTCTCTGTTTGGACCGGACTCTCCGGTTTCATCGGCTAGGCTTCTGCTACCAACGGTGGCGAACTCGGCTATTGGTAATACCGTTCCGCCAACGAGCTCGGCTATTGAGCTTTTTAGCCTCGGCCGCTCAGACTGTCGCTGCCCAGCCGCCGAGTAGTCCCCTTCCAGGCGACTCAGCTTCTCCAGATCCGTCGCGATTGCAGGAAATTTAGTTTAGGCTCCATCTTCATATCTCTTCCGTTTCGTAAATCATATAATCATATATAGTTTGATGCAGTAGCATTTCGTCCAGCTCAGCCTGCTATCTTCACTGAGCTAGCCGGGTTCTTCTAGTGCAATGGATAGTTATTCTTCATCTGCAACTTGCACCATTTGCAGACGATTTTCCCGTTTCTTTTGGCGCAAATAGTCAAAGAGTAGTCCCCCACAAGACAAATTCGACAAAGGTTCCCAACTCGGCTCTTCATAGCCGACCCGCTTCACTTTGAACCTTCGCTCGTTCCTTGCTGTACTTGTAGATAGTGGTAACTCGTCGTCCAAAATGGCTTCAACTTCATACTGACTGGCACCTTCACCAGGTTCCCAGCTGTCTTCTGGGAGCAATTCTTCATCAAAGTCGAACCGTTGGTCTTCTTCGAGCTCGGCTATAAGCCGAGTCGTGAGTCTCTTCTCGGTGTCAACCACTTTCTTCAACCGAGACACATGGATCACCGGGTAGAACCTGTATCCGCTCTTGTCTGGCAATTCCAACTCGTATGCGAACTCTTCAACTTTGCTCTTCACTCTGAATGGACCATGCCATCTGTGTGCGAGTTTCTTAGTGAGCCCTTGCTTCACTCGTTCCATGAACAACCACACTTGGTCACCTTCCTTGAACAGCGACTTCGTAGACTCGGCTGGGGTTCCTATCGACTCGGCGGTAGCTTCAACCGACTCGGCTGAGGCTCCTCCCAACTCAGTGGTTTCCGAATTGCCTCTAGCTTGAGGTGTGGCTCGCCGTTCAACTCGGCTCAATGACTCATTATGCTCCTTTGCTCGGCGGGCTTTCTCCTTCAACTGGTACTCGGCCGCTAGACGTAATGCAACTTCTCTTTGTCGGTTTGCTTCTCGGCGCCACTCGGCTGGAGCGGCCAAATCGGCCGAGCTATTTTGACCATGCCTGACTGACTCCGTCATAGCCTTCATCGTTGATCGCGCGTCCCAGCCATGTACCAGGTAAAATGGGGTCTCCTGGCGAGTCGAGTCTCTCGAGTTGTTGATCGCGTACATCATCTTCTCGGCTATGTCATCCCAGTCAGCTTGTAGTGGGTCTTCCACGTAAACCCGTACTGTCTGGATCATCGTTTTAACTGATCGCTCTTGTTGACCGTTAGCCTGTGGTCTGCAACTCAGCGTGGCTCTTGATCTCGACTGCATCATTTCTGAGAACTTCTGGAACACTTCACTCATGAACTTGGGGTCTGGGCGTTGTGTGTCATGGCGTACTAGTGATGGGGCACCAAACCTCCGGAAAACATTTTCTTCAAATACCTTCGCCACTTCCAGTGCCCCTGTCTCGGCCATCGCCTTCGCTATCACGAACCCAGTAAAGTGATCTTGGAAGAGTAATAGCGCTGTGTTGCCCCGCCGAGTTCGCGGGAGCGGTATGACAAAGTCCATCGACACGATATGGAATGGTCGGTCTGATACGATGTTGCCAGGAGAGTACCCTCTGAGATGAGGCTTGCTCTTGCTGGTGCAACAATCTTCGCATGACTGGACGTGCCGAACCACATCTGCATATCATCCAATCCAATAGTAGTCAACTTTGACTCGGTGGTAGGTCCGCACAATCCCTTGGTGACCTCCTTCCACCGAGTTATGGCAGTTCTGCAGGACTTCATCGACCATGGTGGTTGGAACCACTAGCCTAAGATTTAGACTCGGCTCGTCATCTCCACCCCGTTGACGGCTTCGATTATGACGGTATAGCAGTCCATCTTCGCTGAGTACGAACTCGTCAGCCACTTTGCCGGCATTTCTGACTCGGCGGAATGACAGTTGACTCAGCTCGCCTCTCAGGTAAGCTTTAAGATGTGCCCACCGTAGCTCTTCATCTTGAGCTCTGTCAATGCTCGTCGTTCAGCTTGGACAACCGCTGGGTCAATGTCATCAGCGCTCGGTGCCTTGAGGCGTTCAACTCGACTTCGTCCCCTTGTGAACTCGGCTGTGTGTCTCCGAACTCGGCTTCAACGCTGGTTTCAACTCGCCTAGCTGGCTGACGTCTTTGGATCTCCAGTTCACTGTTCAGGTCGGGTTCGGTGGCTTCCGGCTGAGTCGAGTCTTCCTCGTTTGCTGGTAATGGCTTGTTTGTTTCTTTGCTCTCGTCATCTTGGAAACGGACTCAGCGTACCTGGCTACGAGTAATTGGACACGCTTTCGGACCTTCCTCGCAGTCATCAGTGCTGTCACCGGCCGTATACAAAATTTCTGGTATCCGATTCAGTGTCTCCAACTCGGCTTTTCGTTCAGCGTTCAGAACTACTCGGCTAATTTGGGCTTCCAATGCTTCTGTGGCCATTGAGTCGGCAGCCGAGTTGTATAGTAGTATCACATGTAGGTATTTGACCGAATTCAATTTTTTGTCAATTCTTTGTGGCGCGCCAACTCGACTTGAAGCGTTTCCTTCTTGCAGGCTATCACCCCCATGGATTGCTGGATTGCAAGCCGCGAGTCGCCCACGATCACCAAATCTGTCACACCACGGTCGATAGCTGCTTTCACCCCATTATTCATCCCCGTGTACTCGGCTAAATTGACCGTGGTCGACGAGAGGTACGCACTCGCAGCGACCTCAATGTCCCACTTAGGTAAGCGCCACAATATCCATGAACAGCTGCCATAGCCGCCATTCTTTTCCGTCTTCGCCGATCCATCAAAGGACAGTACGTGCCCCTTATAGTGTCGTGGTAGTTTAGCATACAGGAGCTCAGGGTCCATTCGGACCGTAGCCGAGTTCTTCGACGGCGGGGCAATGTGCTCCAGTGACTCCTTTAACCCCACATGCGGGGTTATTGACGCTTGCAACAATTGGACGAAGTCGACATCACGTTCTCGTACTCTCTTTATCTTCAGATGGTAGAGTGATAATAGTACAGCGAAACTTACAGCTCGGCCATATAACGACGTGGACTGGAAAACCCATTCCAATGTTGAGAATCGGGTGTACACATGTAGTACTTTGCCTGCCAGCAGTGTATGGCATATTTTTTTTCAGTAGCTGGAGTAGCGCTAACGCTTCTTTTTCAGCTGGATGGTAATTCACTTCGTTTTCTTTCAACACCCTGCCGCGAAATCGTACGGGATGCAGCTTGTCGTCATGCATCTGCATCAGTGTGCTGCTTAATGCCCAATTGTTGGCAAAAAGCATGATGTGAACCTCTTTAGCCGAGTCTAAATGGCGTAGAATTGGCGCAGTTTCCACTCGACTTTTTAACTCGGCGAAAGCTGCTTGAGCGGCCGACAAGTCTTTGTTACCTTCGAAATCACTGTCCTTCAGCTGATTGAGTACTGCCCCATATACAGCCAGGTTTTGAATGAACCTGCCGTAGTAGTTCAATGCCCCTAGAAATGCTTGTATGTCTTTCTTCGATTTCGGGAATGGGAGCTCGGCTATTGCAAGAGTTTTCTTTGGGTCAGCTCGTATTCCCTCGGAGGTTACTTCATGTGACAGGAAGTCAACCTTGGGCTGCACAAATATGCTTTTCGAAAAGCTGACACTGATCCTGCACTCGGCTAGCCGAGTCAGCAGCCTATCCAACGTTTCCAGACACTCATCGAAAGTTGCTCCCCCAAAGCAAATGTCATCCACAAACGACCGCCGTGTAAACACGGGCGTCAAAGCCGATTGGTCGGGTTCTCCACACGTGAACATATCGCCTTCAGGGCTGTCAATCAATTCTTGGAGCGGATCAAGCTCGGCTAAAGCTCGGTTGTCAGCCGCAAATTTGGTCAACGAACTCGGCGGTTGAGTTGGGTCACCCCCTTGACTCTGTCGCCGAGTTGCCGCTACTTCTTCCGCTCGGCGGATCCTTTTAGCGAACTCCGACCATCCGCCTTTCGGTTGGACATACCCCCATAATGCGTTATCAATCATTCTTTGGTATATCATGGGGGCGTTCTTCAACCCAAACAGCATACGTAACCATTCAAAGTGCACATACGAAAGCTGAGATGCGCCGAGCTCGGCTGGTCATCATCACCGCCCAAAAACCGCTAGCCGCGTCCAATGAGCAAAACCACAAATATTTCTCCAATTCCGAGAGTAAATCATCCACTAATGGCATCGCATATTCCATAATCATCGTAATTGCATTCACCTTCTTGTAGTCGATACACAATCTGATATCCACACCGTTCTTCTTGAGAACGATAACAATAGGCGAGGCCCACGGACTCTTCGAAAATGACACCAATTCGCTCGTAACAGTCCCTTGAGCAACTCGTATAGTGGTTTCAGGTACTTCAGTGCTACCCGCCGAGCTCGCTGCTTGATTGGTGGGTGGTTACCCACATCAATATCACACACAACTCCGTAAGCTGGCGGAGGTAAGGCGTTGCCACTGGATATCATAATCTTCTCATTCCGTTTCAGTAGCTCAGTCAGCCGAGTTGCTTGCTCAGGAGTGTGGGCTGAGCAGTTTACATTAGTTCCATTGTAGTCAAGTTCGACAGGCATTTCTTCACTGAGATCGGGTAAGAAAGCCAATTCGTGAGCGTCCTCCAGATGAAGCGTCTCTCCTTTCCTCTCAAAGTGGGTGAACCGATGATCGGACTCGGCTACAGGTTCATCATCGCTAGTACTTGCTACCGCAGCAAGAAATCGCAGCCGAAGATCCTCTTCAGGGTTATTAGCCATTGCATAATTGGTCGCTTCCACTTCATCAGAGTCTTCATTGACTTCATTAGCCGAGACAGTTTGACTTCTCAAATCAACCTCAGGCGTGTCCAGCGGAGTCAGGCGAATCTCTGCATCCCTTTCTTCCTCCACGACACCTTGTTGATTGCGGCATTCACTCGGCGGCTCCATAGCCCAGTAATTCCTTCCAACTCGGCTAACCCATCCGGGCCATCCGAAGAAATTCCCTTCGACTCGGCTATAACTCCCTGTGTATCTGTCGCCTTCTTCTCTGCATCCACAGCGGCCCAACACTCGGCGCACGTTAACGGTTTCCCCTTTTTGGCTTCAGGTGATCTCTCCTTCACTCCCTTGGGCCATTGAAACGGTTTGCGTTCGACCGCTGGTGGTTGTCGGGATAGCCAGTCTGCGTACAACTCTTGTTCTTTGTACAGCAAATCCTTGTCGATTGCTGATTCGTACGCGAGCACTTGTCAATCCCGGTACTTAGCCGAGTTCAATCGCACGTATCCTTCTGGTGGTAGCTTCCCATGTGGTAGCCAAATTACGACTGGGAAGTGTGCTGGGCACCATACCGACGTTGGCCGTGTACTGGTTAGATAAACCCTAGTTGCCTTGCCTTTAGCATTCATCACTATGGTGGGTATCCAATCGTCAGTCCGCCTCACCCAAAATTCGTGGGTCAGCTCACTCGGCTGCTTGCGGCGGAGTCTGAACTCGGCGGTTGCACAGTCTGACAGACATACTGCTTCCGTAGGCCCGTCTGCAGTCTGCAACCCATATGTTTGGTCATCTGTGTCTTTTAATGACCGTAGCAAAGGAACCACCACTTCATCGGGTAGCTTAGCCGCCGAGTTGTAGAGATCCAGCCGGATTCCCGCAGGGATCATGAAGTCTGTGCCTAGAATGAGGTCGACCCCGGCGTGATGAGGAATTATCCACACTTCAAACTCATAAATAACATCCCAGCCGAGTGTGCCTTTCACCAACGCTTTGTGGGTGGTCGACACCTTGTCTTTACCGATCCCTTGGATATCAATCTGTCGGTCTCGGCTGGCATACTGCTTCAGTCGCAATTTTCTAGCCAGCGTAGAGCCCACCGCCGAGACGTTTGCTCCAGTGTCAAGCAATATCTTGACTCGCCTGTCATTCACAGCGCCCATTACGAGTGCGCGCATCCGAACTCGGCGGTCAAACTTCTGTGACGACCACCAGCGAGTCCTTCACCCCGAAGTAACTTCACCACTCGTGGTCTAGGTGTCGTGCCGTCACGCCGAGCCGCTGCTGCACTTACCATCGCCGAGTCTTCTTCATTCGACTCCTCGGATTCACGTTCATTACCGTCGCTATCACACTTTTCTTCGTCCGTCCCAACCGATCCCTCGGGCCATCCCGCCTCCCCTACGAAAGCGAGCACGAAGTTCGCCTCCACCACAGGTTCAGCTGACTGTGGCAGCTCGAAAATTCCAACTCAGTCAATGTTGGCGGGCCGCCGAGTTTAAATCACTCGGCGTGTAGAGATCTTGGAGTTCTTCTGGGACTTTGGACTTGCCACAGTCAGCTGAACCTGTGGTGGAGGCGAACTTCGTGTTCGCTTTCGTAGGGGAAGCAGGATGGCCCGAGGGATCGGTTGGGACGGACGAAGAAAAGTGTGATAGCGACGGTAATGAACGTGAATCCGAGGAGTCGAATGAAGAAGACTCGGCGATGGTAAGTGCAGCAGCGGCTCGGCGTGACGGCACGACACCTAGACCACGAGTGGTGAAGTTACTTCGGGGTGAAGGACTCGCTGGTGGTCGTCACAGAAGTTTGACCGCCGAGTTCGGATGCGCGCACTCGTAATGGGCGCTGTGAATGACAGGCGAGTCAAGATATTGCTTGACACTGGAGCAAACGTCTCGGCGGTGGGCTCTACGCTGGCTAGAAAATTGCGACTGAAGCAGTATGCCAGCCGAGACCGACAGATTGATATCCAAGGGATCGGTAAAGACAAGGTGTCGACCACCCACAAAGCGTTGGTGAAAGGCACACTCGGCTGGGATGTTATTTATGAGTTTGAAGTGTGGATAATTCCTCATCACGCCGGGGTCGACCTCATTCTAGGCACAGACTTCATGATCCCTGCGGGAATCCGGCTGGATCTCTACAACCCGGCGGCTAAGCTACCCGATGAAGTGGTGGTTCCTTTGCTACGGTCATTAAAAGACACAGATGACCAAACATATGGGTTGCAGACTGCAGACGGGCCTACGGAAGCAATATGTCTGTCAGACCGTGCAACCGCCGAGTTCAGACTCCGCCGCAAGCAGCCGAGTGAGCTGACCCACGAATTTTGGGTGAGGCGGACTGACGATTGGATACCCACCATAGTGATGAATGCTAAAGGCAAGGCAACCAGGGTTTATCTAACCAGTACACGGCCAACGTCGGTATGGTGCCCAGCACACTTCCCAGTCGTAATTTGGCTACCACATGGGAAGCTACCACCAGAAGGATACGTGCGATTGAACTCGGCTAAGTACCGGGATTGACAAGTGCTCGCGTACGAATCAGCAATCGACAAGGATTTGCTGTACAAAGAACAAGAGTTGTACGCAGACTGGCTATCCCGACAACCACCAGCGGTCGAACGCAAACCGTTTCAATGGCCCAAGGGAGTGAAGGAGAGATCACCTGAAGCCAAAAAGGGGAAACCGTTAACGTGCACCGAGTGTTGGGCCGCTGTGGATGCAGAGAAGAAGGCGACAGATACACAGGGAGTTATAGCCGAGTCGAAGGGAATTTCTTCGGATGGCCCGGATGGGTTAGCCGAGTTGGAAGGAATTAACTGGGCTATGGAGCCGCCGAGTGAATGCCGCAATCAACAAGGTGTCGTGGAGGAAGAAAGGGGTGCAGAGATTCGCCTGACTCCGCTGGACACGCCTGAGGTTGATTTGAGAAGTCAAACTGTCTCGGCTAATGAAGTCAATGAAGACTCTGATGGACTGGAAGCGACCAATGATGCAATAATTAACAACCCTGAAGAAGGCCTTCGGCTGCGATTTCTTGCTGCAGCAGCAGGTGCTAGCGATGATGAACCTGTAGCCGAGTCCGATCACCGGTTCACCAACTTTGAGAGGAAAGGAGAGACGCTTCATCTGGAGGACGCTCACGAATTGGCTTTCTTACCTGATCTCAGTGAAGAAGTGCCTATCGAACTTGACTACAATGGAACTAATGTAAACTGTTCAGCCCACACACCTGAGCAAGCAACTCGGCTAACTGAGTTACTGAAACGGAATGAGAAGATTATGATATCCAGTGGCAACGCCTTACCTCCGCCAGCTTACGGGGTTGTGTGTGATATTGACGTGGGTGACCACCCACCTATCAAGCAACGAGCTCGGCGGGTAGCACTTAAGTCTTGCTGACGGTTACGGTATGGAACATGGAGAGTAGCTCGGACCTTCTGCCTCCGCCGGGTGCTATTGGGACCATCAATAACTACAGCAATTTGCAGTTGTACCAAGGCACTCAATGTCAGTTGACGGCGAGGCTGAGTCTACTAAGCTGGGAGGGAGCTGAGTAGTGAGCGTTTGGAGACCGATATCCCATGTCGAGTCTAGCGCTCCAAATTATGCGACGGATTTTCGTGTGTGTACTGTATACCAATATTGAAGTCTTCTATCTTCTAGTCTGCAGATACATTAATGAGCACAGTGAAAACTTCACATCACGGCCACCGATTGGGCGGATTTTGGGTTCGATGTTGAAGCTACTTTGTGGACCGATACCAGCTCATTATCCGAGACACCGCCTCGTGAAGAAGCCGCATTTACGCAGGTACTACACACTACCCGGCGGATGTATTTGCTCTAATTAATAGCGTTTCTCTGTAGATGGCTAAACGGCGTGGATCTAGAAACTACCGTGAGGAAGAAGTGCAGTGGTTGTTTGAGCTTGTGAACAGCCACGCGTCATAGAGCGTGACCGACTGGGAAGCGCTGACGGTGATCTACAACAGGAAGAAAGGTTTAGGTCGGCTAGACGCGAAGCCATCAGCCTTAAGCGTAAATTGCATAGTCTGCGCGCTAGAAGAAGACAAGAGACTGTCGCGGAGACTTCGCGGCATACTGGTCTCTCATCCCGGACAACTGCGCAACTGAAAAACGTCGCAACGAGCGAGAAGTGGTGGCAGCTTCATGAGCGGTCAGATAAGGTCAGCTATGGCCGAAGGAACCCAACAAACGGCTCAGCACAGACGTGTACCTTTAGTAGCCCCGATGCAAAGAACTTCAAAGGTCACCGTCTGAATTTGACGGAGTAAGGCGCAGGTTGGAACCGAGGAGAGCAGAATGGACAACAAGAGCTGGCTCTCTTGCACGGCCAGCTTTGTCAGATACTAAAAACACACCGCTGAGCGACGTCACCGCAGAGCGCTTCGCGACTGTATTACGTCTCGTGCAGTCATCACCAAGCAGGTTTCAGTACGACAAAAGGAAGTGTGAAGAATAAGCGCCAATATGTGTACGTGTATTCAGCCTCAAGTTTTCGATTGTAGTATGTTTTCGAACCTGATCGTATCCTGAAGCGCCACACCAATCTGACCCTCCTTGAAGCACACATGAGTAGTGGCCGCTGTGTCACCTAGCTCTCACACATACGCATAGCTGTATTAAAGGCCCAACAATAAAATTATAGCCGTACACATTCGTTTTGTGTCTGACTGATCGTTGGCATACCGATAGCCATGACATGAGATCACTTCCCAACTTTCGACTTAGCCCACATACCACCTTCTCTCCTGCTGCACGCAACTATGTCGGGCCACGGCAAGGGCGCTACGGGTCGCGGCAGGTGGGGTGCCAAGCAGCATAGCAAGATTCTGAACACACAGGGCATAACCATACCGGCGATCAGACGACTTGTTCGCGCCGGGCTGGTGTAGTTCGGACCTCCGGCCTAGTCTATCACGAGACACGCGCAGTTGAGGATCTTTTTGTCGAGTCATATCTGCGATGCTATCACCTACGCGGAACACGGAAACCGTAAAACAGTAAAAGGAATGGACGTCATTTACGCGCTGAAACGCCAAGGCCGCACTCTCTATGGCTTCGCCGGTTAAGCTTAGTGTAGAAAAGTGTGGTGCGACGAACAACTATGGAGCCTCATCTGTTTTCTTCATTAAGAGCTTCGATTCATTCTTGACTTCCACTTACATTTCTTCTTACGAACTGTGTCATCCACCGGGCGAACCCGCCCGGGCAGGCAATGAGGATACAATTGTAGTAGTTGCTTCTTCGTGGTAAATATCTATGCTGAGTGGCACGAACACCCGTGATTTAATGTTTTCTTTCAGCTGTCCTATCAATCGACTCTCATCCTGGCGAAGTACGCTGTCGGATCGGGTAGGATTTCCGCGAATCGACCGCTCGGAACTTGAAACAGCCGGTTTTACCGGTTGTCACACACATTTGACTTGGTTTCACTATGGTCGAGGAAATTGTGCGCAAAATCACCGGTTTTCCGGTATCCGATGCGATCATTCAAAACCCGGTTTTTGACCGGTACTTTTATTCCAATTAACCACATTTCCTCGACAACCTGTAAATCCTACACGTTCAGGATCGGTTTCTTGGCCATTGTAACACGTTGATGCTTCCATTCATGCATAATGGAAACAGGACAGCGCCATTGTTGAGATTCACTCCGTGCATGCACATATACTAGAAAACTACAAGATTGTAAAGAAATGCAACGTTAAATGGTCTGGAAACGCGCGGAGGACAAGCGACGTTAAATGGTTAGGAAACGCAGTGGGCGAAATGAATGGGACACGTCAGTGGCTTTGCTTGCTAACGAATCGACCTCAGGACGCATAATTCACTGCACAAACCATGCTGACACAATACCGACCAGACAATACCTACACGAATAACCTGTTGGTAGAATTAGTCATTTTCCATTTCAACAAAACCCACTCAAGTGACTTCCACACTACTTCTAGACCACCATGTCTGCTGCGCTGTCCCTGAATCTGCAGAACGCCGACTGCATCAAGGCCAACGTTGAGGGCGTGCAGCGCAAGACCAAAATCTTCTGTACACTAGGCCCCGCTTGCTGGTCTGAGGAAGGGCTACTGGAGCTCATTGATGCCGGCATGAACGTGGCTCGCTTCAACTTCTCGCACGGCGACCACGCCAGTCATCTGGCCTGCCTGAACCGCTTGCGTGCCGCGCTGGCTAAACGCCCCAACAAGAACGTGGCCATCATGCTGGACACGAAGGGTCCGGAAATCCGTACGGGTTTCCTGGCCAACAAGGACAAGGTAACGATCCAGAAGGACTCGCTCATTGAGCTGACGACGGACTACGAGTTCCTCGGTGACGAGACCAAGATCGCGTGCTCGTACCCTCAGCTACCAGATTCCGTGAAGGTTGGCGGTTCGGTACTGGTGGCCGATGGCTCGTTGGTGCTGACGGTCACGGAGATCAAGGACAACGGCATCGTTTGCCGTGCCAACAACACGGCCGTCCTGGGTGAGCGCAAGAACATGAACCTGCCGGGCTGCAAAGTGCTGCTGCCGACGTTGACGGAGAAGGACGAGGACGACCTCATTAACTTCGGTCTGGTGCACGGCATCGACTACATCGCCGCTTCGTTCGTGCGCACGGGTCAGGATGTCGACAACATCCGTAAGGTGCTTGGCCCTCGTGGCCGCGGCATCAAGATCATCTCGAAGATCGAGTCGCACGAGGGCATGGAGAACTTCGACGATATCCTGGCCAAGACGGACGGCATCATGGTTGCCCGTGGCGACCTGGGCATGGAGATCCCACCCGAGACAGTGTTCCTGGCTCAGAAGATGATGATCCGCAAGGCCAACCTTGCCGGCAAGCCGGTTGTGACAGCGACTCAGATGCTGGAGTCGATGATCAAGGCCCCGCGTCCGACTCGTGCCGAGTGTACGGATGTGGCCAACGCTGTGCTTGACGGCACGGACGCTGTGATGCTTTCGGGTGAGAGTGCTAATGGCGACTACCCTACGCAGGCCGTGGAAGTGATGTCTGCGACGTGTCTGCAGGCCGAGACTGCTATCCACTATAACGACGTGTACCAGTCGCTGCGCAACGCTGTGTTGGAGGTGAACGGTCCGATGCAGACTGCTGAGGCTGTTGCTTCGTCGGCTGTGAAGACGGCCATCGACATCAATGCGAAGATGTTGGTGGTACTGACGGAGACGGGCAACACAGCACGTCTGGTGGCCAAATACCGTCCCGAGATGCCGGTGCTGGTGCTGACTGCTCTGGAACAGACTGCTCGTCAGACGGAGGGCTTCGTGAAGGGCGTTGTGTCTCGCTGCGTGGGCTCAATGATTGGCACGGACTCGATTCTGTACCGCGCCACGGAGACCGGTAAGGAGTTGGGCTGGCTGAAGACCGGTGATGCTGTTGTTGCCGTGCACGGCATCCAGGAGGCCAAGTCTGGTTCGACGAACTTGCTGAAGGTCCTGTTCGTGGAGTAAGCGTGCAATAGAGTAGTAATGAAATCTCAATAGAACAAGTGCTGGTGATCAACATCAGCGACATTCATGACAGACAGAATTCGCTGTTCGATGCTCCCTCACTGCATCTTCGTATCATGATTCATCAGCACTACATCGTGAAGGTCCATTGATAACCGATTTAGGCATCTTCGCGAACCCGGTCGTGTCGTATTATACGCATCGTACAGGTGGGTTACGATGCGATAGTCACGAGTGGGCTATACAGATCTCACCTCCATGCTCGTGGGTATACGTAGGGTGTAGATGACTCTGCCTCCCAGATCATACAGTGTCAGTGACTCTGTTTGACTCCGTTACTCATACAGCCATCCGCTCTACATTTCTGACGTCGTTTTCAAATCTTGACAAGAATCGGACTATAGATCGGGTCTTTGTCGTGAGTTGCCTGCGTGGTAACATTTGGAGCAAAATACACTAACTACGTGAAATGAATGCATGACCCAACACAAGGTGCTAGCGTAGCCCTTGAGATCCAACCGCAAGCAGAAGTTGGGATGCAGATAGATGCGCTACATCTCGCGGCGAACACACCACCAAACACGACGCCAACTCCATCTAGGTGTAATTCAATAGATTCAACGATGCTCATTTATTCATCCATCGCTCTCTAGTACACAGCCACTAAAATTTACTCAACGTACAGGACCTTCAGCAGGTTCGTCGAACCAGACTTGGCCTCCTGGATGCCGTGCACGGCAACAACAGCATCACCGGTCTTCAGCCAGCCCAACTCCTTACCGGTCTCCGTGGCGCGGTACAGAATCGAGTCCGTGCCAATCATTGAGCCCACGCAGCGAGACACAACGCCCTTCACGAAGCCCTCCGTCTGACGAGCAGTCTGTTCCAGAGCAGTCAGCACCAGCACCGGCATCTCGGGACGGTATTTGGCCACCAGACGTGCTGTGTTGCCCGTCTCCGTCAGTACCACCAACATCTTCGCATTGATGTCGATGGCCGTCTTCACAGCCGACGAAGCAACAGCCTCAGCAGTCTGCATCGGACCGTTCACCTCCAACACAGCGTTGCGCAGCGACTGGTACACGTCGTTATAGTGGATAGCAGTCTCGGCCTGCAGACACGTCGCAGACATCACTTCCACGGCCTGCGTAGGGTAGTCGCCATTAGCACTCTCACCCGAAAGCATCACAGCGTCCGTGCCGTCAAGCACAGCGTTGGCCACATCCGTACACTCGGCACGAGTCGGACGCGGGGGCCTTGATCATCGACTCCAGCATCTGAGTCGCTGTCACAACCGGCTTGCCGGCAAGGTTGGCCTTGCGGATCATCATCTTCTGAGCCAGGAACACTGTCTCGGGTGGGATCTCCATGCCCAGGTCGCCACGGGCAACCATGATGCCGTCCGTCTTGGCCAGGATATCGTCGAAGTTCTCCATGCCCTCGTGCGACTCGATCTTCGAGATGATCTTGATGCCGCGGCCACGAGGGCCAAGCACCTTACGGATGTTGTCGACATCCTGACCCGTGCGCACGAACGAAGCGGCGATGTAGTCGATGCCGTGCACCAGACCGAAGTTAATGAGGTCGTCCTCGTCCTTCTCCGTCAACGTCGGCAGCAGCACTTTGCAGCCCGGCAGGTTCATGTTCTTGCGCTCACCCAGGACGGCCGTGTTGTTGGCACGGCAAACGATGCCGTTGTCCTTGATCTCCGTGACCGTCAGCACCAACGAGCCATCGGCCACCAGTACCGAACCGCCAACCTTCACGGAATCTGGTAGCTGAGGGTACGAGCACGCGATCTTGGTCTCGTCACCGAGGAACTCGTAGTCCGTCGTCAGCTCAATGAGCGAGTCCTTCTGGATCGTTACCTTGTCCTTGTTGGCCAGGAAACCCGTACGGATTTCCGGACCCTTCGTGTCCAGCATGATGGCCACGTTCTTGTTGGGGCGTTTAGCCAGCGCGGCACGCAAGCGGTTCAGGCAGGCCAGATGACTGGCGTGGTCGCCGTGCGAGAAGTTGAAGCGAGCCACGTTCATGCCGGCATCAATGAGCTCCAGTAGCCCTTCCTCAGACCAGCAAGCGGGGCCTAGTGTACAGAAGATTTTGGTCTTGCGCTGCACGCCCTCAACGTTGGCCTTGATGCAGTCGGCGTTCTGCAGATTCAGGGACAGCGCAGCAGACATGGTGGTCTAGAAGTAGTGTGGAAGTCGCTTGTGGGGTGCTTGGGCAAATGAAGAATGACGCGTGCAAAGCTCGAGGCACCCGCGAAATCCGCTGGACGGGGCGAGCAAAGAGAGCGGTGACGTCCATCTGGGCAGGTCTTCAGCTGGTTTAACCATCGAGTGTACATTTCACTGTCCCAGAAACCGGGCCGTCCGCGTAACTATGCAAAACGCTGGTGCTTGGGGCCGAATTCCAAGCACCAAAACCCCGACTTTGCAACGAATCTCGAGGGACCACTTCCTCTCATGCAGCTTGGGCGCCTTTTGCCTGTACCTAGCAGCATGAAGAGAGACTGGGACACGGTGATTTTTCCACTCCATTGGGTGTATCGTATCGCACAACACTATGAGGCGCTTCGTACAGTGCACGGTATGTTGTGACTGGCACTGCGTGACCAGTAAGCAATCGGTATCAACACCGACGCCACGACGAAAGAGTTTGTGCATGGATGGGGAAGAGATTTCTGCGACAAGAGCCCTCGGCTTTGATTGCTCCTCGTGGTGATTGCTGCGGGCCGGTGTTGGCTCCCGCAGGATTCAGCACTTTCGCAGTCCCAACTTGGACTCCAAGCAACGTACACTCCGCGCTTCTGTGCGATTCTGAAGACGTATCAACGTTTCTCTGCTGAATTTCACCAGAGAGAAGAACAGACACGCTTGAGATTAACCCGCGACGCGCAGATTAAATCTCGTCAAAAAATACTCGACACCAGCTGGCGCGGCAACGGATCATGGTCTAATGCTTGTGTTGCTAACCTGCTTGCACTGCGTCGACGGAAGGTATGGGGGTAGTGCTCTGAAGACCTACAAGAGGTGCTGAAGCGTTGTTGGTCCAAGGGGATGTCTGCAACGAAGCAAGATACCGCGAGCAGCAGCAGGACGCTTTGGGTGTGGTCGTAACCTTGGCGGCTTCTGCAGCTGCGTTCACTCCACTCACCTCAATACTTACTACAGTCATGATCAGCTGAAGATCACCAGAGCCCAAGGCATTGAGAGGACCTATCAGTGAACGATACGAGCAGACAGCATGGAGTTTGTATACATGGAAAGCATCTGCAACTACTTCTACTCTTGACACATGAAACCCGTAATCTAGGCTGCTCAACACAGTGGTCGAGTGTCCTTAGTGAAAAGGAATCGCTCACTGGGGACATGGCGTCGTTTGATTTTGGACTATTATCATGCAAACGCTAGAATGAGACGTTGGCAACGATATACGTGACGTCCTTCGATTGTTTCACAATACAGTCGTGCCGCGGATTGCGAAGTTCAGGAGTCACTAGCATGGATGAATTCCTCATATTTGGCTGAGTCCGATGTCACCGGTGCGATCTGAATTTGACAAACTAATTGCGAAGGTGCTGCAGATTTCTATTCTCCTGTGCTTCTTAGTGTGCATCTCATTTCGCTAAAATGCAGCACATGATGACGCCTAAATGCAGACATGCTAATACGAGGAGTGATCGAGGATCTCTAGCAAGTTGAAGCTTATGCACCACTAAGGTCACAGTATTGGCTTTTTATCCAATGAATCTTGGATCTTGGGATCTCTGAAGTCACTACACAACATTGTGCATTTAGCGCCAAGCAGAAACCACCGAGGACGAAACAGCAGGTAAAATGGCTCCTAGGCCAGATCCATTTTCGTCTTGGACATGGGTGGCGGCGTCGTGTCTCGGCCAGTCGGACCTGGACGTTGCTACAGTGCGTCACGACGGGGACACAAGGTCTAGCGTCACTAACATGTGTCCATCTGTGTGAATGTAGCCATGTCGGGAGCACTAGGACTGAGTCAGCAGGGCGTCGAGCTCGAGAGTATCATGCGCAGCGTCGAGGGTGTCGAGCGCAAGACGCGCATCTTCTGTACACTTGGCCCTGCCTGCTGGTCGGAGGAAGGGCTACTGGAGCTCATTGATGCCGGCATGAACGTGGCTCGCTTCAACTTCTCACACGGTGACCACGACCAGCCACGCCGAGACGCTCAACCGCCTGCGGGGGCGCTGGCCAATCGTCCACACAAGAACATTGCGATTATGCTCGATACGAAGGGGCCGGAGATCCGCACGGGCTTCCTGGCCAACAAGGACAAGATCACGATCAAGAAGGGCTCGACACTGGAGCTCACAACGGACTACGAGTTCCTCGGAGATGAAACTAAGATTGCCTGCTCGTACCCGGAGCTCCCGCAGTCTGTGAAGGTAGGAGGATCTATCCTCGTGGCCGACGGATCTCTTGTGCTAACGGTCACAGAGATCAAAGAGGACGGTGTCGTTACTCGGGCTAATAACACGGCAACTCTGGGTGAACGCAAGAATATGAACTTGCCTGGATGCAAAGTCATGTTGCCGACGCTGACGGAGAAGGATGAAGACGATCTTGTCAACTTTGGTCTGGTCCACGCGTGGACTACATTGCCGCTTCTTTCGTGCGCACGGGTCAGGATATTGATAACATCCGCGAGGTACTGGGTCCTCGTGGCCGCGCCATCAAGATTATTGCCAAGATTGAGAGCCAGGAAGGACTCTCGAGAACTTTGACGAGATTCTGGCCAAGACGGACGGTATCATGGTTGCTCGTGGTGATCTGGGTATGGAGATCCCGCCTGAGAAGGTGTTCCTGGCCCAGAAGATGATAATCCGCAAGGCTAATATCGCTGGCAAACCCGTGGTGACTGCCACGCAGATGCTAGAGTCGATGATCAAGGCTCCTCGTCCAACACGTGCCGAATGCACGGATGTGGCCAACGCTGTGCTTGACGGGACAGACGCTGTGATGCTTTCGGGAGAAACTGCCAACGGTGACTATCCTACGGAGGCTGTAGCGATGATGTCCAAGATTTGTGTGCAGGCTGAAGGTGCCATCCACTACAATGAGCTGTACCAGGCGCTGCACAACTCGGTGCTGGACACGTACGGTCAGATGGACACGCAGGAGGCCATCACATCGTCGGCTGTGAAGACGGCCATTGACATCAACGCCAAGATGATTGTGGTTTTGACGGAATCAGGCAACACGGCGCGTCTAGTGTCCAAGTTCCGTCCGTCGATGCCAGTTCTGGTGCTGACGGCTCTAGGCGGAACTGCCCGCCAGGCTGAAGGTTTTAATAAGGGCGTCACTGCACGCTGCATGGGCTCCATGATCGGCACGGACTCGATCCTTTTCCGCGCCACAGATTTGGGCAAGCAGTCGGCTGGGTGAAGCCCGGGGACAATGTTTGCCGTTGTTGCATGGTATGGTCGAGGCTCGATCGGGCTCCACCAACATGCTTAAGGTGCTGACTGTTGAATAAGCAGGAAGATGTACCTACCCAACCTGTCAATTGGGCTATCAGACAGTTGAGGCAATTATACTACGATCGAAACACTAACCAAGCCAATGTAGCTTCAATATTCAAACGAACTGCATATCATCACACCAATTCTGCTACATTCCGGCAGTGAAACTCTTGAGGCTGTAGAAGCAGACGTAGTGTCGCCATATATTCGAAATCAAGTTGTTGCCTCGAATACTCGCGTCTCTCACTAGGACTGTAAATGATGCCAGACATTGATGAACCTTGCAGCATTCGACCATTTTCAAATTACCACTGCAACGCGTGGACGAAGAGGAGTGACGAGTAGACCATCAATGGGGAAGAAGACCAAGACACAGGTGTCGTCTCCTCAGGTAACTTAACTGCCATGCTGGCATGGCAACTAGCTGTACTGACTAGTTTGTCATGATTTCTAGATCACAACAGCCCTCGTTGTGACGCAGCGAAGCTCCGTGATGATCTCTCTGTCTATATGAGCATCTCCAGCCAACTCCGAGCAAAGCGCGCAGAGATGTATGAAGCCGATCGATGCAGGTCGCTGAAGGATAAAGAAGCTCTCGACATGTCGGTGGAGGTGGCGAGTTTGAAGCGCTCGAGTGATAAGCTGCGACTGTCAGTGTGCGATCAGCTCCGAGCGTATATTGCTGCGGTTCAAGCTGATCACTCAACTGAGTTTTCATTAGAGCTAGCGAACAAATGCACCGAGTTGCTGCACTCCATCACAATCACAGCCATCAAAGAGGAAATATTGCAGAAGGAGCGACTACTGAGCAACGTCCGACTTCACAACGGAAAGAGCTCCATGTATGTGATGCTACGTCGTCGGTGGCGTGTACGACCACGGTCATGGTGAAGAATAGCAAGTTGAAGTGCGTAAGAGTGATGATCATTTGGTTTCCCTTTCCTTTCGACAAGTTGAAGTAAGAGTGATGGTCGTTTGGTTTCCCACGCTCGTTGCCCGCATTCTTCAATTTGCTCTACCAGTCACAAGTGAATATGACGACTGCGGAAGACATGGACCAGCGAGCCGACCGTTTCGACGGCGTGCGAGAGAAGCTCCGCACGTTCATCAAATTCCACCACGATGCTATCGGCTATGAAATACAGCAGCTGGAGCGTCGGTCACGCGACTTTGAGGCGGAGAATTGGAAGTGGGTCAGCGCCTGGTGAGCTGTCTGCGTTTTATTGCAGAGGTAACTGCGGACAAGGACCAGAATGTCTCGTGTCAGGTCGTGAAGCAG
This sequence comes from Phytophthora palmivora, assembly GCA_008079305.1. Taxonomy (NCBI): domain Eukaryota; phylum Oomycota; class Peronosporomycetes; order Peronosporales; family Peronosporaceae; genus Phytophthora; species Phytophthora palmivora. The sequence continues at coordinate 67,424 of VOQZ01002244.1, forward strand.
GTATTTGAAAGCGCTCAGTGCAGTCGCGAGCTCTCGGACGCATTCAACGTTCAGTACGCCAACCTGCATGAGCTCTTCAACAATCTGCTAGCTCGGCATGACCTAGTGTTGATGCACGTGATATGTTGTTGAGACTTGTTCTGATCGTCATGGCGATGGCGGTCTACCAAATCGTTCGCTGAAGTGGCAGGACCGAGGACACAGCAAAAAAGTAACAAGATAGCTAGCAACAATAACAAGTTAAGAGTATTTTAGCATCTCTGTGTTGTATTGATTCACCCGCCCCACCATAGATGCCGCTCGTGTCACTCCAGAGCACCATCCATGGGGAGCGGCGCGCTCAGCGTTTCTTGAAGCCATACTTCTTCCGCTCATAGAAGAGATCTGTCTTGGAGCTACCCAGGTTCACGATTTTGGGACAGCCATCTCGGTCCTTCTCCAACTGCGTGCACTCGCGACAGTAATAGGCATCCGAGATGCCGGGTCCGCCACAGATGACACAGCGGCCTTGGTACGAGCCGTAGTTGCACTCGTCGCAAATGCGCACCAGCGTGCACGGACGCACGTACGAGTCACAGATCACACACTTGCCGTCATCCTTCTCGCACAGGCGGCCGATCGCCACGCCAGGCTGCTTGCGGCACATGACCAAGTCTGGGTGGTGCTTCGCCATGGTGCTTGCAATGTGTGCACTACACAAGACACACACCAATTACCTCTATAATTGGATTCTTGAACTGCTAAATATTATTGGAAAGATGGATCCATTTTTTGAGTCCAAGGTTTGGTCATGTTGAAGTGAATGTCACTGTTCTCATGTAATCTGTAAGGTGCTGTTCTACCTTAGCGTTAGACTTAATGGCGAATCGGTAGGACATATGCCTGCAAGCGCGTGCACCTTGTTTCCGATATCTGTGCAGCTGAAGTCTAAGCAGCTGAAATAACCTTGTATTCCTCCATGTTATCCATTTCCTTTCCAGACTACCCAATCTGAACGGGCTTTCATTGGTGGAATTTTCGCGCCTTTTCCCAGGTCTCTATGTTCCGTTTATTTTGTGCACTGTGTCACTAATCTTACATAGTGACATCATTTGCACAATTCATTGCAGGCGTGCTTGTTTAAACCGTAGGGGAGGGGTTTTCTCCAGGCATTCAGTTGGATAAGAGATCCACAAATATTGACCAATCACAGTCCTTGACATGGATAGTATCAACAACGTCGCCCCTCCCGTACGAAACAGCTCTCCAGGCCTTAGCACAGCACCGGGTCATCCCTCCCGGATTCTCTCGAGTTTGATATAGCATACAAAAGCCCTCATTCTCACTTTTCGCTGGAGCTGACTATACCTCATACTCAAGTGAAGTCAAGGCTTTTTCGCGCCCTAGAATATGGAACCACTTGCAGCCAACGAGCATGGAGCTGGAGCTGCTTGGGCGGCCATCAAGACGGAGGTCGCTGGCGGCAAGAAGCGCAAGCGCCTGCAGAAGAAGGCGCCGGGCGCGCCCAAGCGCGGCAAGTCTCCGTACATCCTCTTCTCAATGGAGAAGCGCGAGGAGATCAAGGCCACGATGCCCGAGAACTCCAAGTCACGGACGTCATGCGCGCCATCGCCGACGCTTGGGGAAAGATGAGTGACGAGGACAAGCAGCCGTGGAAAGTGGCGGCCGAGGCCGATAAGCAGCGCTATGAGGAGGAGATGGCGGCCTATGACGGACCCCTGCGCGTGCCCAACAAGCGCGCTAAGAAGCACCCGACGCGCCCAAGCGCGCGTCGTCCGCCTTCCTCTTCTATAGCCAAGTGATGCGCCCGCGCATCAAGGCCGAGCACCAAGACATGAAGAACACGGAGATCTCGAAGCAGCTGGGCGAGGCGTGGGCCAAGGCCACTGACGAGCAGAAGGCCCCGTTCGTTGAGAAGGAAAAGGTCGATCGTGCACGCTACAAGCGCGAGATGGAGGAGTGGAACAGCCACAAGGCTGAGCGCGAGTACAACGAGTCCCAGCAGCAGTACACCAACTACGCAGCCATGACAGGCTTTGACCAGATCAGCTATACGGGCTCGTACTCGACTACAGAGGTGTAGACCCTGGTCGAAGTTACGGTTTTGCTGCCTCTATTAGAGGCTTCGGTTTGAAACGCGTCAACGGTGGACGCGTCGTTCCCGAGTAGGAAGGTGCAATTAGGTCTTGTCATTGCATTGTGTACGTAGCGTAACCTTCCACCGCATATATTCCTTTAAACTTTGCATCTCGGCGTTGTCTTCCTTTCATATCTGCATGAAGCTACGCTGCGAAGGTCTCCAATGTCAGGCTGCTTGGTGTCGCCACGCGATGTCGTGCACTGCTGCTTCGTTTTTGCTACTGCAATGCACCGGCATGATGGCCATCCGTCATGGCCATGACTTCATGCTGCCTGGCCTCCGCTTAACGCTGCCGCCACCTCTGTGCACGGATCCAAAGTTTTGTTTGGCTCGTTAAACTGCTGTGCTGCACACGAGCTTGAACCTAATCCTTGCAACGGTGTTTTGATGGTGTTTGGATTCGGATTGCTATGTGTATTTGTTGGGATTAGATGGAACGAGAAACAACGACTATAGCCCGCTCCTCCTGACCGAAGGATCGGATGGCTGTGCGATTCACGCCGAGGACAGAGCGTCCACACCAGGCAGGACCTTGCCCTCGAGGAGCTCCAGGCTAGCGCCGCCGCCCGTGCTCACGTGGCTGACCTTGTCCTCCGTGTTAAACTTAACGCAGCACGTGGCCGTGTCACCACCGCCAATGATAGTGGTGGCACCGGATTCGGTGGCCTTGACCACAGCGTCCATGACAGCCTTCGTGCCGTTGGCAAAGGCGTCGAACTCGAACACACCCATGGGGCCGTTCCAGACGACAGTCTTGGCCTTAGCGACGGCGGCGCTGAATGCCTCTTGCGACTTGGGGCCAACATCCAGACCCATCCAGCCAGCGGGGATGCCCTCCTCCTGTGTGGCCTCCTTCTTGGCAGCGTCCGCGGCGAACTTGTCAGCAATAACGAAGTCGTTGGGCAGGTGCAGAGTCACGCCCTTGGCCTGGCCTTCTCGACAATCTGGGGGACAATCTTGGCACCCTCCTCGTCATACAGCGAGTTGGCAATCTCCATGTTGTTGATCACCTTCTTGAAGGTGTAGGCCATGCCGCCACCAATGACCATTTCATCGACCTTGTCGAGCATGTTCATGATGAGCTGGATCTTGTCGGCAACCTTAGCACCGCCCAAAATGGACACGAACGGGCGCTGCGGGGCGTCCAGAGCCTTGGCGAAGTACACCAGCTCCTTGTCCAACAGGAAACCAGCGGCCTTGATCGGGAGATCAACACCCACCATGGAACTGTGGGCACGGTGAGCCGTGCCGAACGCGTCGTTCACGTAAATGTCGCCTAGCTTGCTGAGCGACGCGCGGAAGGCGGCCACAGCCTCGGCCGAGGCCTTAGTCTTGTTGCCCTCGGCGTCCTTGCCCTTGCCCTCCTCCTCCACGTGGAAGCGCAGGTTCTCAAGCAGGATGACGCTGCCCTCAGCGGGGTCAGCGCAGGCCGCCTCGACCTCGGGGCCCACGCAATCCTTGAGGAACGTTACCTTGCGACCGAGCTTCTGCTCCACAGCCACAGCCACAGGAGCAGCGAGTCCTTGGCCTTGGGCTTGCCCTCGGGACGACCCAAGTGCGACATGAGCACGACGGCCTTGGCGCCCTGGTCCAGCACATACTGCACAGTGGGCAACGCGGCGTCGATGCGCTGCGTGTTGGAGATGGATCCGTCCTGGGCGAACGGCACGTTAAAGTCCACGCGGATGCCGCGCTTGCCCTTGACGTCCACGTTCTTGATGCTGAGCTTGGCCATCGTGAGGAGACTTGTCCACTTGGAGGCGAATTGAAGAATGAGATCTTGGTATGGCTCGCTTGATGCGTTCGTGTTGTCTTGTCCCTTCCGTGACGTTTGTGTGAGGAATCTTGCCCAAAGGGACAATTACCTCGATTGCTGTCAAAAGTAAAAAAATGCACCTTCATACTTTAATCAAGTCAAGGACAAAAATAGAGCCAACATGTCGCAGAATGAGGTGCAGTACACTGAATAGAGCCACAAGCACAGCGACGGCTAGTGATCAACCACTGACTGCACAACCTATTTGATCCAAATACGATACTACGGAATGCGATTCAACTCTTCAGTTCCAGCCTAAACTTTTATCGTATGCATGACCGACGTACTTTGATAGCTTTGCTTGCCCGTCGAGAAAGCTAACAACCCTGTGCATGATCATTCGTTGCAAGGTTGTACCCGTTGGCCCGAGATAATTCCAATCACAGTCAAGTTGTCTCTCGGGACGATAAACAATACAAATTGTGCAGAACCAAATGTTCGACACCATTCTCCTCCACTTTCAGCATCCAAACGCTTTCAATGAACTTGGTTCATAATGCAAATTGCTGCTTTCTAACCGGTAACCACCTAATAACATGATGCTACTGCGAACTCCGAGAGTTGTGCCAACGCATCATGGTTCGGACAAGATGGCGAAGGTCCGATGAGGAACCACACACATCCCAGTGCCCACAACACTCTTGTAAGCGAAATAAAACCAATGATAACAACCATAGCATGGCAACCAAACTCCGCAAGTAGTTGGACCTGTTGACTTGGACCGCTTCAAGTCGGGTTTATTTAATCCGGATAGGAAAGCTTGTAACCCAAGAGCAGAACCGATTCGCCAACAAGGTAGCAGCTCAAGAAAATCCGATTGATTCGAAGTCGCCATTTCTCGCTTAACCACTTCATGTTTTCCATCATCTCAACATTAGACCGAACAAATTGTATCCTAATGAGCCATACTCTACTCTGGTTAACTAGCCATC
>VOQZ01002245.1:0-23858 GCA_008079305.1 Phytophthora palmivora
GAGCAGCGACTACCCGGCGTGCAGGGAGAGAAGAACACGTCATATGGAGGTCATACAGGGGCGACATTAACAAGAACAGATCGAGACGAAAACGCAAGAGTAATGACAAGTCAAGGACGAAGATAGTGTCGAGTGTGGTATGGTATTGCGGTCACAACAAGTCCTACTGCAGCCATCACCACATCGCCACAACGACTCCTAGAGTGACGAGTTCGGCAGCAACAACGGTGAGTGCCGACGACAATCAGCTCAACGGATGTATCAGCGCAGCCCGCATCTCCCCACCCGTTGAAGAGGCTGAAAACTACCCATACGACGCTTGGTACCGACGGTGGCAGCCTGTCTGGAACCACAGCGACATTGCAGGGTACGACGTCAGCAAGAGGAGCCGCTACCATGACAAGCAGCGCATTTGAGACAGCAAGCCGACCAACACTCCAGTAATAGTAACGATTGATGCAGACAGTGTTAGCTGCAGTAACGAGACTGGAGGCGAGGATAGATGATCTTGAAGCAAACTGGTGGGATGAATTCGACACCTCCAGCAGAGACACGCACCCATTCCCTTCAGTGACGACAACAGTTCCAGCTACTACTACGACAGTGACGGCTCCCGCAGTGGTCACGGCCGGCAGCAACAGCGACGGTATCACAGCCGACGCCGGCAACCACGCAGCCCTCGCGATCAGTACGATTAGCAAGACAGCCACGAGATGACAGTCCGAGCGACAGCAATGATAGTAGCGACAGCAGCTACAGCGAGTCGAGCAGCCGTAGTCCCAGTGATTCGAGCAGCTCTAGCTCCAGTAGTCACGACAGTGATGATCGTAATGATGATCGAAGGCAGCCACGGCGACATCGATCTAGGAGAACTCAGAAAGCAGCTCGTCACAGACGACGACAACAACGTCGATGCCACAAGAAAAGTATCAAAGATTTGGAAACTAGCAGCATTCAAGCCTAGTCCAATGCAGTCTATCAACTTGGATTCAAAAGTTGATTTAGCTTTGCGCGGCGCCAAGTTATCCAGACGAGGCGACTGGACGGACGAAGAGTTGTACTACATCGTTGGTAACAAGCTTCAGGAAAGCGCGCACGCTGGTGGGTGCAAATGGATGAAGATTGGTCTGATGCCGAGCGGACTTGGTCGAATTTGAAGACAGCATTGCTGCGACGATACGGCGAGCGACCAGACAAAGCGACAGCAGAATGGCGAGTGAGTCTCCGCAGGATGATGCCAGGTGAAACTTATGCCGACTTTGCGGCGGGACTTCGTGATGCAGCTGGAAGGAACAAGGTTAAAGAGAGAATTTGTTGGCGCAGTTTTACCGCAATTTGGACAAGAAAACTCGACAGTTGGTACGACAGCGACCAAAACCAAAGACGTTGGAAGAGGCGGTAGACAAAGCTACGGAGATTGACGATCCGATCGACAATGTGGCGCAAGGCATGAGAAACTAGGTCAGGCCTGGGCAACGGCGCCAAATCCGTATATGATTTCGATGGATGGCACGACTGGCCAAGTGATGGTGATTCCAGGTGTTGGCGGCACGGGAGTACCAGCAGAGCAAACGATTGGCACGATGGCGGAACCAGAGGAGAGTATTGCGTATTTCACTAACCCGCAGGAGTGTATAACAAGTTTTCAGGCACGTGGGATGTGTACCAGAAGGGCGTCAGTGGAATGGGCGCTATGGGCCAGAAGACCTCACGGCGTCGCGAGCAGAACCGTAGGAAGGAGCATAAAGATCGACGTTCAGACAAGAATCAGCCTGGCGATCGCAACCAGAAAGCGAGGGTACGAATGGCCAAGTACCAGACCTCAGCGCTTCGAGCAGCGAAGATGAGACGAGCCAGCCCCGAAACGACGTAAGCAGCGAACACAGGTGAGGAAGGTGACGGCGGTAGAACCGAAGAAGCCAGACCCTCCGCCGCCACTGCAATCTGTGCAGCAACAGCAGCAAGACAGGCGACCCAGCGAGCAGAACAAGTGCTACTCCTGTGGACAGATACCGAAGCCAAAGTCCGCAATGATGCTTACTTGCAGCAGAGAGCTTTGCAGAGACGAACGTCGGGAAACGAAGGACGGACACCGTAAGGGGAGTACTGTGTCCGGTGGCAGAAGAGAGAAATTCCCAGGAACTGGCGGCGCCAAGCGCGGGTTGAGAGAGCGAGAGGTGCCGACGAGTCCGCGAGACACGCATCCGTCCCACCGCGCGCAGTGACCAAGGACGATAGACGAACGAGGAAGATGATAGCAGATGGAGGACCCCGTCGAGCGATGGCAGCAACGCTATCGTCGGTGACAGTGACTCCAACGGATCACTCCGATCTAGATGAAGAAACGAAAGAAGGCGACGATTACGTAGCCGTGTGGTGGCGAGCGGCGGTCGGTTTTGTAGCTATTGATAAGAACTAATGGTGTGCGATGGTGGACGTGCCAAGAGGTATGTCGCTACCGTCAGACCTGACAATAAGGCGCAGCGGTACCGCTATCCAGTGGAAGTAGCCCGCGAACCAGGAACAAAAAAGCCCCCTGACAATCAGCCCTCGATGATCGGCATGAGCTTGAGACTGAGGAAGGCGGTTTATTGATGGAGGTGTAAACCAAGTTGAGGAAAGCGACATTCCCAGCGAAGTCGAGAGTGCAACTGAGGACTGAGGAAGGCGACGGTGTGTCGGCGGCAGTGGCCTCCGACGACGAACTGACTAATGAATGGAGTGACAAAACGACCGATACAGCTCAAGTTTTGAAGGTGCGGTCGGCGGAGAAGCAACAGCATCTAGAATTGAAGCGCAAGAGAGTCGAGGCGGCGAAAACCAAGGTGATCGAACTCGGCGACCGAGCGCGACGTGACGAGTATTGCGGCGGAACTCGACAAAAACAACGAGAACGACGACGACGACAGGCCGCTGACGCGCGAGAGCAGGCCGAAGAGCGACGACGAAAAGCAGGCCGTGAGTCGATCAAGAAAAGTAGAGGAAATGCGTGTGTACGGCTGGTGCAGCATCCCGACACGGCAGACAACAGCGACATCGTGCAAGCCCTGGAAGCGATTGCAGACGACGGACTTCCGACAGCAGCTATGAAAGTCGATGGCATTGTGGCGAGCAGTGAAACTGGACACGTGCGCGAGGTACTCAGTAGCTGGAACAGATTGGATGATGCGAGGGGAACGTGTACGAGAGAAGCCCCCAGTTGAATTCGTTGAAGGAATCGGTGGTTTCCTGTTAGATGTGCTCGGTGTATGGAGCTTCGACATGGTGAACACATTCGGGCAGACCGTGAAGTCACAGCGTGTATTGTGACTGGATGTACAGACGAGTTTCTCGTCGGCGTCGATTTCATGCCAACAGCACCAAGCAGTGATGGATTTTGAACGGAACGAAGTAAGATATGAAGAACGCAGTCAGCAAGTGATAATTCCATTTCGCACGCAGACTGGCGACGGTCAACAACAAGTTGCCCTGTACGTTTAGTTCGATGCATTAGATTGCAGCGAAGTGCGGTGGTGCCGATTGAAGTTGCAATAGCAGCCCCGGACGGAGAGATTGGCGTCTTCGTACCAACTACAAACCGCTCTCTAGTAATGTTGGCAATGACTGTAGCGAAGGCACACGATGGCATTGTGTGCATCCCAGCAATAAATGCAGGAGGTCAACGTGTCAAGCTGCCTCCCAGAAAAGAGCTAGGTCGGTGGATTCTATGGACAAGGACATGCGGATTCTCGAAGTTAGTGGTGAACTCGATCAGACACGGATTGAAACGTGGCTGGACGACCTTGGCGACTCCTTGACTCCACTAGATGATGAACACGAAGTAAAGATGGGAACGAAGGATGAACAAGCGCGGTCGCTGATGTTGAAGCTTCTGCGAGCTTATCGACAAGTAGTTACAAGCAGAGACGAGTGTCCACCGGTGACGACGCTGGAAGTGCAGCATCACATCGATACTGGCACTTCAGCGCCGATCATGTTAAAGAGACGGAGGCACGCCCAAGCGGAGGATAAGATCATTGAAGAAATGTGAAAAAGATGCTTGGTGCGGGTGTCATCGAGAGGGCAACGGCGCATGGGGATCCCCGTTGTCTCGTACGGAAGAAAGACGGCGAGATAAGCTTCTGTGTGGATTATCGCGAGCTGAATAAAGTAACGAAGAGAGACGTGTATCCTTTGCCACGGATAGACGAAACGTTGGATGCTCTAGGTGGTGCGGTATGGTTCACTACACTCGATTTAAAATCTGGTTATTGGCAGGTTGGTGTCGCTCCAGAAGATCGCGACAAGACCGCGTTCACAACCAAACAAGGCTGTACAAATTTGTCAGAATGCCTTCGGTTTAATGAACGCTCCTGGCACATTTCAAAGACTGATGAACGGAGTATTACGTGGCTTGACATGGGTAACATGCCTCGTATACCTAGACGACATCGTTGTCTTCACGCGCGGAGGAGTAGGACGTCACCTTGTGGCATTAGCCAGTGTTTTACAACGATTAGCCGACGCAGGATTGACACTGAAGCTCAAGAAGTGTACATTTCTGCCGATTCTATGGAGTATTTAGGTCACGAGCTGAGTAGAGAAGGTATACGACCGGTAGATCGATTAGTGAGTGCCGTCAGAGACTTTGAACGACCGCGAAATGAGCACGAAGTGAAGCGATTCGTGCATTTGGCAGGATATTATCGCAAATTCATCGAAGCCTTCGAAACGATTATGGCCCCGTTGACGCGATTACTGAGAAAGGTAGTCGAGTGGCAGTGGACGGAAAACGAGGAGTACGCATTCGAGCGCATGAAGTACATCTTGACGACGAAACCATTGCTCATGTATCCCGATTTTACGATCCCGTTCAGACTCGTCACCGATGCTAGTCAAATTGGTTTAGGTGCGTGTTTGATGCAAGATTACGGACGTGGGTGGCAGCCAATTGCTTATGCTAGTAAGGTGAACAGTAGCACGGAAAGTAACTACTCGATTACTGAGCTAGAGTGTCTAGCAGTAGTTTGGTCAGTCAAATTGTTCAGACCGTATTTGTACGGGCGAGCTTTTACCATAGTGACGGATCACTCCGCTTTGAAATGGCTAATGACGAGGACAAATCCAGCGGGCAGGCTGCATCGTTGGGCCCTCACCCTTCAGGAATACGATTTCGAGGTGGTCTACCGCCCCCGGGCAGCACAAACGTTGTAGCAGACGCCCTCTCTCGGGCTCCAGCAGCAGTTTTGGCAGCAGTAGGCCGGCGAGCAAGACGAGGACGACCGCCAGCCCAACAAAGAAGAGCTGACGACGAGCCATGTCTCCCAGAAAGAGAGCACGACAGTGTTACAGCCAAGGGAAGACAAGAAAAACAGATTGACACAGTCAGGTAGAGAGCGACCGCTCACTCGAGCAGAAGCACGCAGACGCCAAGAAGCAGCGGCAGTAGCGCAAGCACCGACGCAGTCAGAGCGGCAAGCAAACTGTTGATGAAGCCGTAAACACGACGCACGATGCGGCAAACCCTGTGACGCCATCATCACGAACAGCAAACCAAGATGTAAGCCAAGAAGATAATACCAGTGTGCTGACAGTTCCCGTAGTGGTACATCCGAGAAGTGTACCGGTACAAAGCAACGATAATCAGCCGCAAAACAAGTCATTAGCAGAGGTTGAACCCCAGAGAACGATCCGTGTTATTGGAGAAGACGGTCGGTGGCATACGGTGAAAGTACACGCAAGAAAAGGGATCCAGTCGAAGACACGGCAGCCTACCCCCGCAAGCAACGACAGGATGCTTGTGATTGCCAACCAGCCAGTTGCACACAGTCCGGAAGCACGGCAGACCGAAATAGAACACGAGGACAACGAAGACGACGAGCAGAGACGACAGGAAGATGTGAACGCGATGCAGAAGCACCCGAGATGAACCTACGCTACAGCTCACCGACGACGATATTGTAAAAGCCCAGAAGCAGAGTAGATTGGTGCAGAAGATGTTGACAGACAAGACGTACAACGGCATGCGAGTCCTACAGACGTACGGCCTTGTGGTGATCGACACGAAGCACGGGCGGAAGGTGATTTTGCCGCCGGCATTATGGGCAGTAGTCTTTAAAGAGATTCATGGTTCAGTATGGGCTGGACACCTTCGCGGACCGCACACATATGGAAGAGTTGCGCAGCTTACTGGTGGCCAATTTGCAGAGAGAAGTTAACGCGTGGGTACGAGGTTGTCAGGAGTGCGGCAGTAGGAAAGCACGCCCGAGAGAAGTAATTCCACCTTTGAGGAGCATTCGTGGAGGTGATGTTGGCGATCGATGGGCATTAGACGTAGCCGGACCTTTTCAGTATCGGATGGAGGCGAACGATATGTTATCGCCGCGCTAGAAATGTGACGCGCTACGCAGTAGCACGATGCGTACAACGGCACACAGCTGAGAACGTTGCGACGTTTCTGATGGAGGACGTAGTTTGAAGTTTGGTGTATTTCGCGAGATTTTGACAGACGGAGCTCCCGAGTTGACAGGATATGCTATTGAATTGCTCGTAGCAAATGTTGCAAGCACGTCAGATCAACCCCGTTCCGTACAGACCACAGATGATAGGTTTGGTTGAAAAATTTCATCGATCATGGAAGGACGTAGTGTCGACATTCATGTCTGAGGAGCACCAGAGCGACTGGCAATTATGGGTAAAGTTCGCTGTCTACGCCTACAATTCTGCACGCCACTCGACGGTAGCTTTGTCGCCGAATGAATTAATGATGGGCCGCAAATTGCGAACGCCAAACGAATTGTTGCGACGCCCAGCAGTGACAGAAGCAGGAGAACTAAAGGAGTATCATGAGAAATTGTTACGATCCATGAAATTGAGTCACGAATGCGCAGAGCGCGCAAGATTAAAAGAACAGGAACGCCAAGCGAAGTATTACAATCGCAATACAAGGATGACCAAGCAGTGGAAAGCAGGAGATCGTGTGTGGATGTACAATCCGCCACGCGGCCCCAGCGCTACTAAATTTGTCCATCGATGGATGGGCCCGTTGAAGATTTTGGAGCCCGCTGGCTACGAAAATTTCTTATTGCAGCGTTGAGATAAGACAGGTAGCCCGAGCTAATCATAGCTCATGCATCTTTCCTTGTTAGCTATCACTACCCAAAATCGACGCTACGGCAAGCCGCGGCAGATATCAACGCCCAATTGAACTATGAAAATTCGAGCTCGCAAGCAGCTGAGGCAGTGATGTCGAGACGTACCGAGCGGCTGTACGCTCAGCGACGGCAGCAGCAGATCGAACCGCTACAAGTAGCAGCGAAAAACGACGTGGCAGAGCAGTTCCAAGTTCGAATGACGGACACGACACGAGTGGCAAGCTGGTGGAAGAACGACGACGAAAACGCCGCAACAGAGCAGGACAATACGTGCTCGAGTATCTGTTACGACCAATTGGAGACCCGACACGATGGAGGACCGATGACGGCAGTCAGTGGATACCAAAGGTGGACGACCACAATCACGTTGGATAGGTGTCAGTGAGTATGATCGACTGTTCGATGACGAACGGGTCGTGGAAGACCCTTGAGAGAGGAAGACGTGTAACAGAACAGGTGGCGATGACCGGTAGCGATCCCTTTTGACACGCATCTGCTATCTTAGAACGTGTAGATGTAGCAGTACGCATGAAGTTTGTGGATTGATACTGTGCTGTCAAGTGCAACGTTGATTCTTAAAAACGTTCGAACGTTTTTATATTCCAAATCCAATATAAAAATTTAAATGTTGAAATGGTCTGAAACCCTGGCAAATCGGATCAGGAAGGTACCTTTGACATTACAGTAAAGGCCCGAATACAAGGCTCCTTCGAAGTCCCTCGGTCGAAACTTCGCGTCATCAAACCAAAAAGTCCCTACGAACGCATTGTATCTCCGAAGGAGCTGGATACGATAGCTCCTTATGGAACACCGTCGCGGCGAAGATCTAGCTCACGCAGGATTACACCTTTCGTACGGACGTCGGGTGCTAAAACGCCAGATGAGCAACGCCATGAAGGAATCGATGAAGACCCTGAAGAGGAAGACGAAGGAGTTGCTAGCAGCGATCCTCTAAAACACTGGGACGCAATTTCTACCTGGCTGGAAAGTTGCGAAGAAGAATGGAACCGCGTTCCCAACGAAGCTGCCGAGAGTGTGCAGATGTCAAATGACGAGAACGATATATTGCATGAGGCATCAGAGGATGAGGAAACGCAGATGCCTCCATTTCCTGATACGAATGATCCCCACTTTCCACAGGAAGACATTGAGTTGAAGACTAGGAGGGAAGAAGGCCACACTAAATGAATTGTTTATGCTTTCATCCACTACTGCGTCGGTAGTGACGCGGTTGCACTTTATGATTAACCTCATGATTCAGAAGACGAAACGCAGTGTTTACTTTTTAACAGGTTGGTCTAATTCCTTTTACACTATTTTTTGCCCTTCAAGCGTCCGGCAAGTCTGCTGGCGTTCACCCGAGAATGGCGATAACTTAATGCTCTCAGAGCGTCTAGTAAGACTCTGTTCACGATCACCTTGTTGTGGCGGTGGCGCCGATACTCTCAATGGTCCAGTACGTCTATAAAGGGTTCCCTAAGTTGTAGCTGTAGCGATGACGCTCTCAAAGCGATCGACAAGTCTCTGCTGAAGTTCACTCGAGAATGGTGAAGACATTAAGATCTCAGCGAGCCCTGGAAGTCTCTGCTGGCAACCACGTGGTGTTGGTAAACAGCACAGTATCATGCCGAATACAGGACTGTTGTGGACTTTGCTAGCATACAATTATCAAGTCAGGTAAGTGTACCCATCTAGCAAAAAAACATTTAAATGTTCAATGATAAAATTCGAAATTTTTACGAAGGCGAAAAAACGTTGCTATTGACAGCACTGATTGATACGGCATCAGTGGGATTGGGTATCTAAATCAAAGTTGAAGTTGACTGGACCCTGCCCAACAGCACGGAAACGCAAGCAGCATGCAGCAGAGAGAGCAGATCGACACTATCAAATTTGCGTGGCAGAGCAAGGAGAGCAGAAGACAGAAGCGAGTTCGCGCCGTCACGCACCAGACGAGCGCCGAAAGGACTCGCCGACAAGACAGACAGACAGACAGGTGGTGCGGTTGTTGCAGGGAGTAGCCTCGGAGCTGCATCACAAGACAGACAGTTAGTGGACGGACTCAGTCGACGGGCTGAGGACGGCCGAACGACCAAGCGAGCGAGGTGAGGCAGTGCGAGGCGGCCAAACCCCGGCATTGCGAGGAGTGCGTTGAGGCACAGGGTTGATAGCGATCCCCAGTCGACTGTAAGCTGCAAGAGGGCAGGCGCCGAGTGGCGTACGTCCGAGTGGCCAGGTTTGGCGACGCCGAGTGCTTCGTTGAGTTGTGTCGCGCGGGAAGGACTACGCACTGCCAGCTTAGTAAGTCAGTTAGTCAGATACGAATCAGTAATAAAGTAGGTCGCGGTCGGAACAGACACGCGCCGGCGCAGGGATCGAGTAGTTCTCCCTGTCGGCCATCGGGTGTACGCAGTTGACAAGTCAGAGTAGAGCCCGGCAACGAACGTACGGTCAGCACTCGAGCAGCGACTACCCGGCGTGCAGGGGAGAAGAACACGTCATAGTCTGAGCACAGATTGCATAGACTAATTTTGAGCATTGACTAATTTTGAACTTCTAAATTAGTCTAAGATTCAATGAAATTAGAGGAGTGCCTTTTTGCCACCCGTACTATTCATCACTAAAAAACGTACCGACTTGCCTTTGTTATTACCGCTCGAGTCATTTTGGTGCCTGTCTCTCTATGGACTTGTTGTCCAATTTTTCAGTTTCTTTATTGCCTGCAAATTCCTCAGAATACTGTTTGATGATTTCCTGTAGATGAGGGAAGAGTTGACTTGTAACTAGACTCCATCTTTATTCAAAGATTAGCTGCAGCGCATCACAGTATTGCGAGCGCAGTAGGCATCACTCTTACCTTGCTTCTGATTCACTTCTCTAACAGCAGCAGCTGCTAATTGTAGGAAGAAACCAAACCACGTCGCCAATTTGGCCCATTTTCAAGACTAATTTTGAAAATTTAGCTCAGACAAATTGTGAATACACCATAAATAAGTCTGACATAGGCTAATTTTGAGCTCAAATAAGTACTAGTAGCAGGAATAGACCGCTGTGGAAGTCTGTGACTGAACTGGAGACACATTTCAAGCGACACTCTGACCACCAAATCTACACACTTTTGTGTAATTTTAGCCTCAGTCTGTGGACTATCGACTCAGGCGAATTAAAGATATTCCCCCCCCGCACAATGAAATACGATTGGCTAGGCTGTTCAGCCAGCTAAAGCTGTCCTCCCAGTGCAAGTATGTAATGTAACCCTTATGAGCTTTCGGCTCTACGTACAGGAAACTCTCGCTCGTGTCAAGGCCTGTCACTTCTGGTAAGAGTGACTGGAAAGACTCGTAGGCCATCTTGACTGATGGATTTCTTTGTAGTCAAAGGGGATTTGGCTTCCCTCCTCGTGCTGTGGTCAAGCAGTACGTTTGCCGAGAGATAAACTTAATGAATCACTCTGGAACTTGCAATCAACTCAACAAGTCTCATTTGCCTCGCTGATCTTCAACGCATACAAACTCGTTCAGCCCTGAGAAGACGAAGGACCTGCTATACTACAGAACTAGATTGCTGCTAACCATGGTAAAAGAGAACGCGCCGATGCGGGTCTAGACCGCACGGGATAGTAGCGAACATACTGGCCTAAATAGCTGGCCATTCGTACAGTAGCAAGGAAAGTGTAGTCAGCTCGAGCTTCTAACTCTCGCTCTAATGCGTAGGGCATCTCTCCAGCGGAGTGTTGGCGAATGAAATGTTTATAGAGATCACGCAAATACTATGTACTACTTAGTACATAGTACAATAACAAGCACACCCTGTAGCTCTAAAAAATGGGCAAAACCATTGTCATGCTGAGATACTTTAAACATAAACACAATAACCGCGTAATACAAGTTTAGAACAAGACAATGGGCATACTTAATAGCAGAGTAGATTTATCTGAGTGATCATCAGTGATCACAGCAGCTGTCGTGTAACTTCCACTGTAAGCAATGCTTGCGTGAAGTCCACTCCATACCAGTACAGTGCTGGTATGTCTTGGACACATCCACCTGTCACTCGAAGAAATACCCCATAGGTAAGAAATGGAGAAGCAAGGTAATGCGGAATTATCTGAGTTGTTGCTGTATCTAGACGTTATCTACGATAACCTCAGCAGTGATGAGGAGAAACGGACTATACCGTGCTGATAGATGCGGACAGACATCGATCTGCAACTTCGGCGGACCGCCACAAGACGAAGAAATTCCGCCGCGAAGTTTTCGGCCTGCTGCCATATTCTACCGAACTCCAGCGTCGTAAGAGAGCCGAGTTACGCGCTCTTCAATTAGAAGAGCAGCAGCTGACTGCCAAGTTGGCACAGTTCGCTAAATCTCCCGGTTATATTACGGTGGGCACAGGAACGAAATCTTCAGTAGATAATGATGAACGACGCAAGTGGCAGGGTCGAGCGATGGTTGCGTGTGAGGATCGATTGCGCGCAGAGCGCATGAATCGAGAGTTCAAGTCCATTTTGCTGCAGCAGTTCAAGATTTCCAATCTATACGGAAAGTTCTTGGACAGAACGACATACTGGAGGTAGTGTTTAGTTGTATACTGATACGTCATAACTCGTGACTCACGCGTTCTGGTGTTTTGAAGGGAATGGAATTTGTTGAACAACTGCAACCAACCGCCGACCGACCGTTCTTCCAACTCGACTTCAGTGACCCCATTCTCTCTCAACTATCGAGTAATTTGGGACAATTGTGTCTACAAGCGGAATTGGTACTTCCAGATACGAATGATGCAGTCACTGTTGCTTTTCGCACTCAGAACAAATACTACGACAGATACTGCTACGAAATTACTTCAACAACGCCATTAGCATGTTCGGTACAGGAGGCTGGAGATATTTTATGGCGATTTGCTTCCGACAAGGACGATGGAGCCACAGTGAAAAGATTTTCGCTTGTACGTATGTCTGCCCACGGATGTTAAATTGATTTTACTTATGCGCAAACATTTTGTTCTAGGCCCGAGAGCAACGTCCACAATACTGTGATGAAGTCTACACCATGAGCTGCATCGCTTCCTTTATCATGCAAAGTGCCAACGAGATGCCTTTGCATGTGGACACAGCGGGTACCTTTCGCAAATACGAAGATAGGAATCGGGATATCATCGTTGGGTCAATGTCGTGGTTCCTTCCAACTGAAGGACTAGAGTACGAAGGCAACTATTGGGTGATCTTGTCTTCATCACCAACAGACCCAGCTCACTCATCTACGGTTCGATTTTGTTACCGATTGTACCTCAAGAAGAAAGGCCCGCAATCAACAGCTCGAACTCAAGAGATTATGAACTGCCTTGGGAATCAGCTTCGCTGCTATCTACAACTGCAGCAAGATGCTTTACTTGCCGACGCAGGCCAATCCAAACCCGAAGTCAATATTGTGATACAATCTTGGTACAGTAGAGTTAACTTTACCGTAATGATCAGAGCGTGGATGTACATTGTGTATGCATGCATCTGGGGGACAAGTAGATTTACAACAGTCTCTGCTTCATTCCTGAGTATATGCCCACAACTTGATGGCGATGGTAGACTTGAGCTAACGCCGAAGTACTTGCACAATTAACGATAAATTTATTCGTACTACATTCGCACGAAAACTAAACTAAACTCAATGACATGATACGGAGCTCGTGGTGAAGTGGTTGACTCACTCGTAGCGAAGATTGCGGCGATACGTTTGACCCGCCCCGGTTGGCCCAGTTGTTCCTGTAGTCCCAGTAGTCCCAGTTGGCCCAGTTGTTCCTGTAGTCCCAGTAGTCCCAGTTGGCCCAGTTGTTCCTGTAGCCCCAGTAGTCCCAGTTGTCCCGGTTGTCCCGGTTGCTCCAGTAGTTCCGGTCGTTCCTGTTATCCCAGTAGTTCCAGATGTACCGGTGGCTCCTGTGGCGCCGGTAGCTCCGGTTCCTGTGACTGCGGTGCCAGTTCCAGTTCCCATAGCACCCATGTTAGGTGCATGAACAGTTCCCGGTCCGCTCGTTCCAACTCCGGCACTAGTGGTTGTCTTGCTGGAACCACCGCTGATGCCCCCACCCATCCCGCTCATGCCAGGAATCATGTTGGTGAGGCTCGATAGACCACCTCCTGTGCCGGAGGTGCCACCACTCATGCCTGGAATCATGTTAGTGAGGCTCGAGAGACCGCCACCGGTGCCAGAGGTGCCACCGCCCATGCCTGGTATCATGCTGGAGAGACCACCCATTCCACCCATGCCGCCACCCATTCCTGGGATCATCTTGGTGAGACTGGAGAGACCGCCCATACCTCCCATACCTCCCATTCCAGGGAATCCACCTCCAAACATCCCGAATGTCTGCGCCGCTTCTTCTTTGGCAAGTACATCACTGGAGACTGCTATAGTAGCCACAAGTAATGTGAGTATCTTGCTCCTGTTGATCATTGCTGTGAAAGGAAAGATACTTGATGTTGAAGAATGAAGCTTTCGCTTGGTAGTAGATTTAAAAATGAACAACAGGACAGCTCGACTTTAGACGATCCCTTCCTATTTGCTCTGCTGACTGGTGGTGTGATTGAAACTTCACCCTAGTGTTCTAGCTCGGCTGTAGTTCACAGCAACCAGAACATCGGACGACAGGACTCCGTATCAATAATGGAGCAGCTGGAAGCCACAACCATCCAATCTGCAAACTAACTTCAACATCTAGCATACAGACTTTAGTATAAAGTTGACAGATCATATCTCCTCTCGATTATTGCAAGTGTTTACGGTCTGCACCACAGGCATTGAGCACTTTACATCTTCTTATCCGTTGTTTGTGGCCCCAATCGATTGGAAGACGGGTACTTCGTGTCCATTGGTAACAAAGGACTGCTTGCTGTTCGTAGAAGAAGTATTACAGGTCAGTCGGCTGTTGGTACCAATTCTGGGCACTGCCCACGAGTACCTAACTTGGCCACTAGTTCGCTGTGTAGAGTGCACATCTGTACAGTGGATCGATCAATCAAGACAATCATAGCGGCCTAACGAGTGTTGACCATATCGATACCTTGCATTTCTTCACCGTTGAATACACATGACCAGGTGTCTATCTCAACACTAAACTCTTATCCGAGCATTATGACAGACTATCCATGCCAACGCCTCTCCGCAGCTAACCTCATGACATGGATCTACACTTCAACAGCGACTTATTCGGACATTGGTCAAACATATCATCGACCTTCGTCCGCTGTCATTGCTCATTCTCATATTTACTCCCTCGAGCACAACCACTCGAGCAGCAACACCCCAAAAGCACTAGCTTTCTTCAATTCATCGGACCAAGTCTCCTCTCATCAGCTCCAACAGCTACAAACATGTTCAACAACAACAAGATCTTCGCTCTGTGCATCGCTGCCGCGGCTCTCTCGAGTGGCACGCACGCCAAGAAGGAAGTGGCCGAAACGTTTGGTCTGCTCGGCGTCCCTGGTGTCGGTGTAGGGGTCCCGGGTGTGGCTAGCGTCGGAGTGGGTGCTCCTGGCTACGTTGGTCCAGGTGTCAGTGTCGGTGTCCCCGGCGTTGCCAGCGTCGGCGTCGGGTACCCGGTGCCGTTGGTGTGAACGGTGTTGGTGTGAACGGTGTTGGTGTGGGCGTCAATGGTGTAGGCGTTGGTGTGGGTGTTCCAGGTGTCGCTAGCGTGGGCGTAGGCGCTGCACCCGTAGTCGGCGTTAATGGTGTCGCCCCTACGACTGTTGTTCACGATGGTGCCGACGTTAGTGTTGGTACCGGCGGCAACGGCTACTCGAGCAAGACGGTGAGTATGACGAGCAATGACGGTGCTAGCACTGCGAAGACGGCCACGGGTACTGGTGGTGCGTCAGCGAGCGCTTCTGCGAATGCTGGTGCGAAGGCTGGAACCGGTGCTACGTCTCAGAAGGCGTACCGCAAGCTTCGTTCGGAGGAGTAAGGTTCTGAGTTCAATCGAAGAACTCGTGTGGTCTTACCACTCGCCGCATTTCCTTGTTGTGTGTAGTTCATGCGCGTTTGCGTTGTTGAAAATGGTAAAGAAATAAGTCTTTGTTTGCCAACATGAGCTCCTTGTATGAAGTCTCTGCTAGAATATTCAGCTAAAGTAAAGTACTCTCAGCGTTGCCGTCGTAGGTAGCAACACAAATGCAAGATATGCTTCTCTGTCAGAAATCAGAACACATACGATCACACACTCACACGTTCACCGTTGGTCTCATCCACATCTTGGCCTCGACATTGGGCGATCAACGTCACCAACTTACGAACAGCAAACAGGCGACATCATGCAGACCAGACTGTGTCCACCATCACCACTGTCTGTCCCCTCTCATGGCAATGATTCATGGCATGTAAGCGACTGCTGTACCGGATAAGACTTGGAACATCGAGCCAGAGACGTTTTTTGGTCGAAGTTGCCTCAAACCGCTTTTGTCATGCCCGCAATCACGACTATCAAATTCGTTTACCCACAAAACCAATTGCACATGGCACTCTCTCGTCATTCAGCGAAACGTGGGTCGGATCGCCAACGCGCTTCCTGCATGCTTCCTCAATGCCATACGCTCCATCACCTCTTCCGTTTGCTTTGTACGCACCCCACACGCGCAGTCCTACTAGGCTCATTTTCAATTTTGCCTTGTTCACTTCAATTAGCAAGATCGCACCAAGACACTAACTAAACGACAATTTCGGATCAAACCTTCAAGAATGTTCATCAGTAACAAGATTCTTGCTTTGTTCATCGCCGTCACGGCCGTCTCAAGCGGTGCTTACGCTGAAAAAGAGGCTGCTGAGACCTACGGCGGTGGTGGCGGTATCCCCGGTATGAGCGGTGGTCTTCCTGGCATGAGCGGTGGTCTTCCTGGCATGAGCGGCGGTCTTCCTGGTCTAAGCGGCGGAGGTCTGTCGGATCTCACCAAAATGATGCCTGGAATGGGAAGCACTGGGACCGGAACTAGCAGCGGCCTTCCAGGCATGAGTGGGCTCTCGAATATGATACCGGGTATGGGCAGTGGTGGCCTGTCAGGTCTCAGCAAAATGATGCCTGGTGCTGGAGGCACTGGTGGCGGCCTATCGAGTTTCAGTAACATGATTCCTGGTATGGGTGGCACAGGAACCAGCGGTGGTCTCTCTGGTCTCAGCAAGATGCTTCCTGGGGCTAGTAGTACTGGAGCTGGGGGATATGGACCAGGCACCGTTCATGCACCAGGTACTAGTGCTACGAGCGCATCGACCGGCACTGGAACTGGGACTTCTGGGACGACTGGGACTACGGGAAATACGGCGACAACAGCAAGTGGTGGTACAACTGGCGCTGACAAGACCACCAGCTCTACGGCAGGCGCTACAGTCGGCACAACAACCGCGGGGACGGGAGCTGCTGGAGCTACTGCCACCCGAAAACGTACCGCAGTCTTCGCTCCGAGTAAACGTGCGGCATAGTCGTCTGTCTTTTGTCGTCATGTACAACAAATAAATGTGTGTTGTGTCTATCAGTCATTGAAAAAACGAATTCCTAAAACACACGTATACAAGTACCTTTCTTATTATGTTACACAGGTGATCTGAGCCAACGCTAAGATCTTCGTCTAGGCTGCTGGTGTTGCCTCTGTATTCACTCCGAAACGCGAATTTTCACGATCTTTCCCGTAGATTGGGTGTTCCTGCAAGTAGCTACGCGACACGAGGTTATCGTTGGTGGACTTGATTAATTTAGCATTCGTATGTGGTCTTGGTTTCTTTGTTGTTCAAGAAGTATAGGTTTCGTCACGCTCATCAACTAGAAAAAATCGTAGTTGATAGTGTAGTGTAGGGTTACATGTAGTTATATTTCAGAAGAGCGTACATTGAATATATTTTCTTTCTAAATTGGCAAACCCCTTAGCGGAAGAAACGCTGGCTTCGTGTCCAACCAATATTATTTTTTGTGCTCTCTTAGAAAATAGCTAAGAGCACTACAGTACATATAACGGTACCTGTTTAATTAGCGAAAAGTTGAGTGCACACAGTAGTTGGTTACGATATTGGGTATTGGTACTGTCTTAGAAAATAGCTAAGAGCACTACAGTACATATAACGGTACCTGTTTAATTAGCGAAAAGTTGAGTGCTGTAACAACGCACCAGCGTCACGACCAAAGGTTGGCCGCGACGCAGGTTGCAGTTGTCATTGGCATCAAGCCAATGAGGGTCAAGAATGACCCGGAGCACAAACATGATGTTGCTCCTAGGTTGTAGTTCTAACTACAACTTCAACATTCATTCATCTATATTTGAATTCATTATAGGACTTAGAACCGGTTCACACGAACCGCGGTTCAGTGCCTAACCTATCGTACCGCCAAGATTCATACCAAGGCCAACTAAGAATCTTCTATAGTGAAATACATATAATTACATAGGGTAACTAGGGAATACCTACAGGTAGTACCTCTTAGCCGACAAAACCAACTAACCATCAATTCACTTTCCAATTTACCTACTTCGGAGCACCTCGCCTCCCTACCAAGCCTCGCTTCGGGTTCCCTTCTGAACCCAGCTCGCCTCCCTCAAGACCTCGCCTTCACGACTCTTCGAGCTACGTTGCTCTAGTCGTCTTCCTCTGTGCTTTCACCAGTCGTTACATCTGGTAGCACTTGTTCAGTCCGGGAGGGGCTCTTCTCTACGCTTTTCGCTAGTCGACACCTGGAAAGCCGCTCGCAGAGCGTGTGCCGTCTCTACACAACCGACTACTCGGCTGCCCCATCGCTGCTCGACGTCATCGTTGATTGCGTGAGCACTTTCTAGCGTCTGGTCTATTAGAACCGGATCAGTTAGTGCCCGCACCCCTCGTCGCTGTCCGTGAATGCCCAAGCGCAAGGAACGTGACTATCCGTTCCGTCACTCAATTACTGAGTTATTCGATAAACCAGCTGCTGCTCAGGAAGCCGAGTCTTTACGCAGTACATTTGCGTTTAGTATTGACCGGCACTTCCGTTACGTCAAGGCGCTCCGTAATCTAATTCCGGACGCTGCCGATCATCGGGCACGAAACATTTTGCACCGTCTATCGGAACTTTTGTTGGTTCCTCTAGTCGACCAATCGGAGTATCTCTCCACGTATTTTGATCGTAAGATCGTTGGATACTGTGCCGATCGTTCTGAGCGTGAACGTAAACGTCGTCGCTTGAACTAGTGGATGGGCAAGCGTCAATTTGACGAAGCGTTCGATTTCTTGGACTCAGAAGTGACACATCTGCTTCCTGAAGAAGGTGTAAATAATTACATCCGTCTTTTTCGCGATTGTCTCAACCAGCTGTACGAAGCTCACGACAAGTTCTTCGAACCACTTTTACCAGCTGTTCAAGACCGCGAATTGCAAGAACGCCTTGAAGAACACAACGACTCCATCTTCGACTCCCTTGTCGCAGTAGAAACTTCGATTCTTCATTTTAAAGGAACCGAAAGAGCTTTCAAGAGAATTCGTTTAGAATAACCAGTTAAGCGAACTTTCTTTTCACGAATTATGACTTCTTTAAATCCTCAAGGATGGTCTACTGACGCAATCACACAAAAACTTATAGAAATGGTTGACAAGCAGCAACAGCTGCTAGAAGCCATGAATAAGCGTGAAGTGAAAATTGAAGGTATCCGTCTACCTCAATTTTTCGGAAAAATGGGAGAATCTGTGGAATTGTATTTTGAGCAATTAGCTCAGTACTTTGAAGCAAAAAACATTGATTGGCAGAATGAAGAACAAAGTACTCGAATTTTGGCCATTACTACGGCTAATTTTAAAGGCAATGCTGCTGCTTGGTACAAGCTAAACAAGCGTGAGATTAAGGACATGCAAGATCTCATGTACAAGTTGACCGATGAATTTGTGCCTCCGGATTTGCAAGAACGTTTGCGTGATCAACTCTATGCACTTAAACAGAGCAACTGCTCTAACTTGGAGGAATATATCTCTCGGTTCCGTGAAGCTATTATGCAAGTTACAGAGATGAGTGAACTGGATCAGATCACTTATTTCACGCGTGGACTAGTCAGTCCCACACGTGAAGAAGTGCAATACCGTCGCTGCAGGACTGTGTCTCAAGCGATGAAGATTGCTTTGGAGTATGATCGATCGCATCATGTCCGTGGGAAGAACTACCGTCCACCAGTCTTCTCGCAGGACCGATCACGCGCCCATTCCACCAACCACTCCAACCAACAGCAACAACCTCAACATTCTCGCAGCCAGGAGAACGAACCTGAGCCAATGGAAATTGACTCTGGGAGTACCAAACCGTCGTTCTAGTGCTTCTACGTCTCGTAAGAGATGCAGATACTGCAAGAAACCTGGTCATATCATCGAGCAGTGTTACAAGTTGAAAACAAAGAGAAGAACTCTAGACATAATCGACATGAGCAATCTGCTGCAAATTTCAATGCTTCTCCTTCTACTGCTGCTCCAACTTTGACAGCACACATTGATGAAGATGACGAAGTTGTTGAAGTGGAAGAGATGTCCACGTGTACCGTGTCACCACAGCACCGTGAGAATGAACTCATCCGTAAACAAGGAACTTGTGACGGAAAACCTGTCGTTATTATGTTCGACAGCGGTGCTACATGCAATGTGGTTCGTCCAGGGTTAGTCGAAAATTTGACAACCTCTGGCATGTCAAGAGTCACGAGGTTTGATGGAACTTCAACGAAAGCTCGTTCTGTGAAGAAAGGTGTTGCTAATATCACCTTTGGTCGCTATCGTTTTCGCAAACTTCAGGTTATGGAATGGCCTGTGAGTTCTGCTCATGATGTCATCTTGGGAAAACCGTGGTTTACCAAGTTCCAGCCACACATTAATTGGCGTTCGCATGATATCTCGTTTCCATCTATTCAAGCCACACCACCTCCACCAGCTGATGAAAGCGCAATGGAAATTTCTGCTGCTGACTTCAAACACAAAGTCAAAAAGCACGCATACGACGAAGTGTATCGTGTAAAGATTTGTGCCATCATGCCTGTGAGTGATTTAATTCCTTTATCGATCACTGAACTCTTGAAAGAGTTTACCGATGTCTTCCCAGAGACACTTCCTGATGGACTACCGCCTTCGCGTCGTGTTGACTTTGAGCTCAACATGAAACCGGATGCTGTTCCAAGCAATCGTGCTCCTTTCCGCCTGTCAAAGGTAGAACAAGATGCACTTGACATCTTTGTGGCCGAGAAGCTGAAGAAAGGTTGGATCGAAGTTTCTGACTCACCTTGGGTGTCTAATATTTTCGGAATCCCCAAGAAAGATCCATCTTCTGGAAATCAATTGTCTCGCTCTGAATGGGTACGATCTGGAAATTCGACTCTACCAATCCGTTGGGTCATCGACTATCGTTACGTTAACTCACAGTCGATTATTCCAAAGATACCACTCCCTCGCATCGACGAACTCTTTGATCAAATGTGTGGTTGTGTGATTTCTGTCCTCGACTTGGCTCAAGGGTATCACCAGATGCGTATTGCGTTCAAAAGCCGCAAATATACCGCTTTTCGCACACATGCTGAAACCTATCAGTGGTGTGTTGCACCTATGGGTTTAGCCGGTATGCCTGGTGTTTGGTCTCGACTCATGAGAGTGCTCTTCGCAAAATACAGCTTCATTGTTGTCTATCTGGATGACATTTGTGTTTTTTCTACAAGTTTGGAAGAACATGTCGAACACCTCCGTACGCTCTTTGAAGTTCTCCGTCGTGAGAAGTTGTTCTGTCATCTATCCAAGTGTCACTTTGGGCAACCCGAAGTTAAGTTCCTTGGTCATACAATTTCCGCTAAAGGACTCTCTGTTGACAATCGTAAGACTGAAGCCATTGCGAAGTGGCCAGTTCCTCAGAATCAAAAGCAACTGCAAAGCTTTTTAGGCCTCGCAGGTTACTATCGACGATTCATCCGTGACTATGCTAACCTCGCGCTACCACTTGGCCCTTTGGTCAAGAAAGAACATACCTGGACATGGGGACCTGAACAAACGAGTTCATTTGAAAATATCAAGACTGCTCTTCAAGAAGCGCCAGTGTTGAAACTACCCGATCATGAGAAGCGCTTCATAGTAACAACCGATGCATCTGGCTATTGCGTTGGTGGCGTACTCTCACAAGTCCGATCTGGTCAGGATCATCCCATTGCATTCTTCTCAAAAAAGCTGGGACCCCATGAGATTAATTGGCCAACGCATGAAAAGGAACTCTTTGCTATCAAACTAGCGCTGGAAAAATGGCGTCATTATCTCTATGGTCGTGAATTTGACATCTTCACTGATAACAGTGCCTGTAAGTGGTTTTTGCATCATCCGAAGGTTTCGCCTAAATTGGCTCGGTTTTTGACGTTCTTCGCGCAGTTTTCGTTCAAGTTGCACCACGTCAAAGGACATTTGAATGTGGTTGCTGATGCACTATCACGTCAGCCGTCGATGAGTAACGTGTCATTCCACCAGTGTACAGTACACTGTCAAGAACGTACAGCCAACAATCAAGCGTCTCGAGTTTTCGATTCTCGCAACGTCAACCAAACGTTAGTTCAACCATCCTCACGCACTCAATTTCGAGGGAGGATGAGACTGCCGGATTCCAAACACGTTCTATCGCTCAAGCTTATAACTACGCAGAGCAGGACACTCGCGTACTGTTGCTGCGATTGAGGACAGTGTTGAGGGCACAAATGTGACACAGCAAACTCAAAATTGGAGTTCGCTCGGTTGGTCTGATTCCAGCCGCAAAGAATTTACAGATGGATATCGCATATGTCCAGATTACGGGGATCGCTATAAACACCCAGAAAACCCGTTTTTCAAGGAAAGAGGGTTACTGTTTCGCAAGTCGGATAATGTGATGCGATTGTGTGTTCCACACACTCGTGACAATCACCTCCGCACTGCCATTATCGAATGCTTTCACGACTCCAACATTGCCGCACATCCAGGAGCTCATCGGACTTCCCTCCGCATTGCGCAATGGTATCATTGGCCCACGTTGGACCAAGATGTCCGTGATTATGTGCAAAGTTGTGAAACTTGCACACGCTGGAAGCATAGCAATACTCGCAAGAATGGCAAAATGATTCCAATCCTATCCCAGACGAATGCTGGTCTGTCGTATCCATGGACTTTATCACAGGTCTACCTAATTCCAGCAGTTTTGATGCAATCATGACTGTTGTCGACAAGTTGTCCAAGCGCCCAAAGTATCGTGCGTGCAACCGCACCGACGATGCACAGCAGACTGCATATCACTTCTTTGATTGTGTTGTTCGCCATCACGGTTTACCATCGATCATCATCAGCGATCGAGATTCCAAGTTCATCTCTAAGTTTTGGTCGTCCCTGGCTAAGCTCATGGGAATTCGTCTACACATGACAACTTCCTATCGGGCACAGGCTGACGGACAGACTGAACGCCAGAATCTGATTCTGGAAGATGCTCTACGTTGTATGGTATCGTACCATGGACGTGATTGGTCGGAACATCTCGGAACGATCGAGTATGCTCATGCTACTCTCGTCAGCGCATCAACCGGTTTCTCGCCATTTGAAGTTGACACTGGACGCAAAGAACGCAACCCGTTGAATCCATTGGACAATCCAAGAATTATGGCAGACGTCCAGCATGGTATCGCAGAGTACGCGAAACAATTCCATGACCGTCGTCAAGAGATTATTGAAGTTGCTAAGCAACATTTACTCCAAGCCAAGAACGTCAAAAGAAGTACTACGACAAGAAGCGATCGTCGATTACGTTCAAAACAGGAGATTTGGTCATGCTGGATACTCGTCGCATTCCATCCGCCCATGTGACTCAGGATATTGATGGGAAAGAGAGCAAAGCTTGCTGCTCGTAAGGTTGGCCCATTCGAAATTATCAAGATGATTAACCCGAATGTTGCCAAGTTGAAACTTCCACGAAGCATGAGTCGTTTGAACCACGTTCAATGTTGACGTGTTGAGTCACTACGTTGAAAACCCGTCGCGATTTAAAACTCGACCTATTCCCAAGGCCTCCAGGCTTATTATCGATGAAGAAAGTGGGGAAACGATGTATATCATCGAAAAGCTTTTACGAAAGCGTCAATTCAACCGCAAGCCCGAATGGCTCGTCAAATGGCATGGCCTACCCGACCATGAAGCTACTTGGGAACGCGAAAAGAACATTCGCCACGTGTCGCACTGGAAGGTTCTCGTCACCGATTTTAAGAAGCGGCAACGAGAAGTCAAGTCCGGGAGGATGTAACAACGCACCAGCGTCACGACCAAAGGTTGGCCGCGACGCAGGTTGCAGTTGTCATTGGCATCAAGCCAATGAGGGTCAAGAATGACCCGGAGCACAAACATGATGTTGCTCCTAGGTTGTAGTTCTAACTACAACTTCAACATTCATTCATCTATATTTGAATTCATTATAGGACTTAGAACCGGTTCACACGAACCGCGGTTCAGTGCCTACCTATCGTACCGCCAAGATTCATACCAAGGCCAACTAAGAATCTTCTATAGTGAAATACATATAATTACATAGGGTAACTAGGGAATACCTACAGGTAGTACCTCTTAGCCGACAAAAACCAACTAACCATCAATTCACTTTCCAATTTACCTACTTCGGAGCACCTCGCCTCCCTACCAAGCCTCGCTTCGGGTTCCCTTCTGAACCCAGCTCGCCTCCCTCAAGACCTCGCCTTCACGACTCTTCGAGCTACGTTGC
>VOQZ01002246.1:0-64922 GCA_008079305.1 Phytophthora palmivora
AATTTTGTTGGCGCAGTTTTACCGCAATTTGGACAAGACAACTCGACAGTTGGTACACAGCGACCAAAACCAAAGACGTTGGAAGAGGCGGTAGACAAAGCTACGGAGATTGACGATCCGATCGACAATGTGGCGCAAGGCATGCAGAACATAGGTCAGGCCTGGGCAACGGCGCCAAATCCGTATATGATTTCGATGGATGGCACGACTGGCCAAGTGATGGTGATTCCAGGTGTTGGCGGCACGGGAGTACCAGCAGAGCAAACGATTGGCACGATGGCGGAACCAGAGGAGAGTATTGCGTATTTCACTAACCCGCAAGGAGTGTATAACAAGTTTTCAGGCACGTGGGATGTACCAGAAGGGTCAGTGGAATGGGCGCTATTGGGCCAGAACCTCACGGCGTCGCGAGCAGAACCGTAGGAAGGAGCATAAAGATCGACGTTCAGACAAGAATCAGCCTGGCGATCGCAACCAGAAAGCGAGGGTACGAATGGCCAAGTACCAGACCTCCAGCGCTTCGAGCAGCGAATATGACGACGAGCCAGCCCCGAAACGACGTAAGCAGCGAACACAGGTGAGGAAGGTGACGGCGTAGAACCGAAGAAGCCAGACCCTCCGCCGCCACTGCAATCTGTGCAGCAACAGCAGCAAGACAGGCGACCCAGCGAGCAGAACAAGTGCTACTCCTGTGGACAGATACCGAAGCCAAAGTCCGCATGATGCTTACTTGCAGCAGAGAGCTTTGCAGAGACGAACGTCGGGAAACGAAGGACGGACACCGTAAGGGGAGTACTGTGTCCGGTGGCAGAAGAGAGATTCCCAGGAACTGGCGGCGCCAAGCGCGGTTGAGAGAGCGAGAGGTGCCGACGAGTCCGCGAGACACCATCCGTCCCACCGCGCGCAGTGACCAAGGACGATAGACGAACGAGGAAGATGATAGCAGATGGAGGACCCCGTCGAGCGATGGCAGCAACGCTATCGTCGGTGACAGTGACTCCAACGGATCACTCCGATCTAGATGAAGAAACGAAAGAAGGCGACGATACGTAGCCGTGGTGCGAGCGGCGGTCGGTGTAGCTATTGATAAAGAACTAATGGTGTGCGATGGTGGACGTGCCAAGAGGTATGTCGCTACCGTCAGACCTGACAATAAGCGCAGCGGTACCGCTATCCAGTGGAAGTAGCCCGCGAACCAGGAACAAAAAGCCCCCTGACAATCAGCCCCTCGATGATCGGCATGAGCTTGAGACTGAGGAAGGCGGTTTATTGATGGAGGTGTACAACCAAGTTGAGGAAAGCGACATTCCCAGCGAAGTCGAGGTGCAACTGAGGACTGAGGAAGGCGACGGTGTGTCGGCGGCAGTGGCCTCCGACGACGAACTGACTAATGAATGGAGTGACAAAACGACCGATACAGCTCAAGTTTTGAAGGTGCGGTCGGCGGAGAAGCAACAGCATCTAGAATTGAAGCGCAAGAGAGTCGAGCGGGCGAAAACCAAGGTGATCGACTCGGCGACCGAGCGCGACGTGACGAGTATTGCGGCGGAACTCGACACAAAACAACGAGAACGACGACGACGACAGGCCGCTGACGCGCGAGAGCAGGCCGAAGAGCGACGACGAAAAGCAGGCCGTGAGTCGATCAAGAAAAGTAGAGGAAATGCGTGTGTACGGCTGGTGCAGCATCCCGACACGGCAGACAACAGCGACATCGTGCAAGCCCTGGAAGCGATTGCAGACGACGGACTTCCGACAGCAGCTATGAAAGTCGATGGCATGTGGCGAGCAGTGAAACTGGACACGTGCGCGAGGTACTCAGTAGCTGGAACAGATTGGATGATGCGAGGGGAACGTGTACGAGAGAAGCCCCCAGTTGAATTCGTTGAAGAATCGGTGGTTTCCTGTTAGATGTGCTCGGTGTATGGAGCTTCGACATGGTGAACACATTCGGGCAGACCGTGAAAGTCACAGCGTGTATTGTGACTGGATGTACAGACGAGTTTCTCGTCGGCGTCGATTTCATGCAACAGCACCAAGCAGTGATGGATTTTGAACGGAACGAAGTAAGATATGAAGAACGCAGTCAGCAAGTGATAATTCCATTTCGCACGCAGACTGGCGACGGTCAACAACAAGTTGCCCCTGTACGTTTAGTTCGATGCATTAGATTGCAGCGAAGTGCGGTGGTGCCGATTGAAGTTGCAATAGCAGCCCCGGACGGAGAGATTGGCGTCTTCGTACCAACTACAAACCGCTCTCTAGTAATGTTGGCAACGACTGTAGCGAAGGCACACGATGGCATAGTGTGCATCCCAGCAATAAATGCAGGAGGTCAACGTGTCAAGTCCGCTGCCCCAGAAAAGAGCTAGGTCGGTGGATTCCTATGGACAAGGACATGCGGATTCTCGAAGTTAGTGTGTGAACTCGATCAGACACGGATTGAAACGTGGCTGGACGACCTTGGCGACTCCTTGACTCCACTAGATGATGAACACGAAGTAAAGATGGGAACGAAGGATGAACAAGCGCGGTCGCTGATGTTGAAGCTTCTGCGAGCTTATCGACAAGTAGTTACAAGCAGAGACGAGTGTCCACCGGTGACGACGCTGGAAGTGCAGCATCACATCGATACTGGCACTTCAGCGCCGATCATGTTAAAGAGACGGAGGCACGCCCAAGCGGAGGATAAGATCATTGAAGAAATGTGAAAAAGATGCTTGGTGCGGGTGTCATCGAAGAGGGCAACGGCGCATGGGGACCCCGTTGTCCTCGTACGGAAGAAAGACGGCGAGATAAGCTTCTGTGTGGATTATCGCGAGCTGAATAAAGTAACGAAGAGAGACGTGTATCCTTTGCCACGGATAGACGAAACGTTGGATGCTCTAGGTGGTGCGGTATGGTTCACTACACTCGATTTAAAATCTGGTTATTGGCAGGTTGGTGTCGCTCCAGAAGATCGCGACAAGACCGCGTTCACAACCAAACAAGGCCTGTACAAATTTGTCAGAATGCCTTTCGGTTTAATGAACGCTCCTGGCACATTTCAAAGACTGATGAACGGAGTATTACGTGGCTTGACATGGGTAACATGCCTCGTATACCTAGACGACATCGTTGTCTTCACGCGCGGAGAGTAGGACGTCACCTTGTGGCATTAGCCAGTGTTTTACAACGATTAGCCGACGCAGGATTGACACTGAAGCTCAAGAAGTGTACATTTCTGGCCGATTCTATGGAGTATTTAGGTCACGAGCTGAGTAGAGAAGGTATACGACCGGTAGATCGATTAGTGAGTGCCGTCAGAGACTTTGAACGACCGCGAAATGAGCACGAAGTGAAGCGATTCGTGCATTTGGCAGGATATTATCGCAAATTCATCGAAGCCTTCGGAACGATTATGGCCCCGTTGACGCGATTACTACTGAGAAAGGTAGTCGAGTGGCAGTGGACGGAAAACGAGGAGTACGCATTCGAGCGCATGAAGTACATCTTGACGACGAAACCATTGCTCATGTATCCCGATTTTACGATCCCGTTCAGACTCGTCACCGATGCTAGTCAAATTGGTTTAGGTGCGTGTTTTGATGCAAGATTACGGACGTGGGTGGCAGCCAATTGCTTATGCTAGTAAGGTGAACAGTAGCACGGAAAGTAACTACTCGATTACTGAGCTAGAGTGTCTAGCAGTAGTTTGGTCAGTCAAATTGTTCAGACCGTATTTGTACGGGCGAGCTTTTACCATAGTGACGGATCACTCCGCTTTGAAATGGCTAATGACGAGGACAAATCCAGCGGGCAGGCTGCATCGTTGGGCCCTCACCTTCAGGAATACGATTTCGAGGTGGTCTACCGCCCGGGCAGCACAAACGTTGTAGCAGACGCCCTCTCTCGGGCTCCAGCAGCAGTTTTGGCAGCAGTAGGCCGGCGAGCAAGACGAGGACGACCGCCAGCCCAACAAAGAAGAGCTGACGACGAGCCCATGGTCTCCCAGAACGAGAGCACGACAGTGTTACAGCCAAGGGAAGACAAGAAAAACAGATTGACACAGTCAGGTAGAGAGCGACCGCTCACTCGAGCAGAAGCACGCAGACGCCAAGAAGCAGCGGCAGTAGCGCAAGCACCGACGCAGTCAGAGCGGCAAGCAACTGTTGATGAAGCCGTAAACACGACGCACGATGCGGCAAACCCTGTGACGCCATCATCACGAACAGCAAACCAAGATGTAAGCCAAGAAGATAATACCAGTGTGCTGACAGTTCCCGTAGTGGTACATCCGAGAAGTGTACCGTACAAAGCAACGATAATCAGCCGCAAAACAAGTCATTAGCAGAGGTTGAACCCCAGAGAACGATCCGTGTTATTGGAGAAGACGGTCGGTGGCATACGGTGAAAGTACACGCAAGAAAAGGGATCCAGTCGAAGACAC
This sequence comes from Phytophthora palmivora, assembly GCA_008079305.1. NCBI lineage: Eukaryota > Oomycota > Peronosporomycetes > Peronosporales > Peronosporaceae > Phytophthora > Phytophthora palmivora. Next base: position 4,430 of record VOQZ01002246.1, read on the forward strand.
GGCAGCCTACCCCCGCAAGCAACGACAGGATGCTTGTGATTGCCAACCAGCCAGTTGCACACAGTCCGGAAGCACGGCAGACCGAAATAGAACACGAGGACAACGAAGACGACGAGCAGAGACGACAGGAAGATGATGAACGCGATGCAGAAGCACCCGAGACTGAACCTACGCTACAGCTCACCGACGACGATATTGTAAAAGCCCAGAAGCAGAGTAGATTGGTGCAGAAGATGTTGACAGACAAGACGTACAACGGCATGCGAGTCCTACAGACGTACGGCCTTGTGGTGATCGACACGAAGCACGGGCGGAAGGTGATTTTGCCGCCGGCATTATGGGCAGTAGTCTTTAAAGAGATTCATGGTTCAGTATGGGCTGGACACCTTCGCGGACCGCACACATATGGAAGAGTTGCGCAGCTTTACTGGTGGCCCAATTTGCAGAGAGAAGTTAACGCGTGGGTACGAGGTTGTCAGGAGTGCGGCAGTAGGAAAGCACGCCCGAGAGAAGTAATTCCACCTTTGAGGAGCATTCGTGGAGGTGATGTTGGCGATCGATGGGCATTAGACGTAGCCGGACCTTTTCCAGTATCGGATGGAGGCGAACGATATGTTATCGCCGCGCTAGAAATGTGACGCGCTACGCAGTAGCACGATGCGTACAACGGCACACAGCTGAGAACGTTGCGACGTTTCTGATGGAGGACGTAGTTTTGAAGTTTGGTGTATTTCGCGAGATTTTGACAGACGGAGCTCCCGAGTTGACAGGATATGCTATTGAATTGCTCGTAGCAATGTTGCAAGCACGTCAGATCAACCCCGTTCCGTACAGACCACAGATGATAGGTTTGGTTGAAAAATTTCATCGATCATGGAAGGACGTAGTGTCGACATTCATGTCTGAGGAGCACCAGAGCGACTGGCAATTATGGGTAAAGTTCGCTGTCTACGCCTACAATTCTGCACGCCACTCGACGGTAGCTTTGTCGCCGAATGAATTAATGATGGGCCGCAAATTGCGAACGCCAAACGAATTGTTGCGACGCCCAGCAGTGACAGAAGCAGAGAACTAAAGGAGTATCATGAGAAATTGTTACGATCCATGAATTGAGTCACGAATGCGCAGAGCGCGCAAGATTAAAAGAACAGGAACGCCAAGCGAAGTATTACAATCGCAATACAAGGATGACCAAGCAGTGGAAAGCAGGAGATCGTGTGTGGATGTACAATCCGCCACGCGGCCCCAGCGCTACTAAATTTGTCCATCGATGGATGGGCCCGTTGAAGATTTTGGAGCCCGCTGGCTACGAAAATTTCTTATTGCAGCGTGAGGATAAGACAGGTAGCCCCGAGCTAATCATAGCTCATGCATCTTTCCTTGTTAGCTATCACTACCCAAAATCGACGCTACGGCAAGCCGCGGCAGATATCAACGCCCAATTGAACTATGAAAATTCGAGCTCGCAAGGCAGTGATGTCGAGACGTACCGAGCGGCTGTACGCTCAGCGACGGCAGCAGCAGATCGAACCGCTACAAGTAGCAGCGAAAAACGACGTGGCAGAGCAGTTCCAAGTTCGAATGACGGACACGACACGAGTGGCAAGCTGGTGGAAGAACGACGACGAAAACGCCCGCAACAGAGCAGGACAATACGTGCTCGAGTATCTGTTACGACCAATTGGAGACCCGACACGATGGAGGACCGATGACGGCAGTCAGTGGATTACCAAAGGTGGACGACCACAATCACGTTGGATAGGTGTCAGTGAGTATGATCGACTGTTCGATGACGAACGGGTCGTGGAAGACCCTTGAGAGAGGAAGACGTGTAACAGAACAGGTGGCGATGACCGGTAGCGATCCCTTTTGACACGCATCTGCTATCTTAGAACGTGTAGATGTAGCAGTACGCATGAAGTTTGTGGATTGATACTGTGCTGTCAAGTGCAACGTTGATTCTTAAAAACGTTCGAACGTTTTTATATTCCAAATCCAATATAAAAATTTAAATGTTGAAATGGTCTGAAACCCTGGCAAATCGGATCAGGAAGGTACCTTTGACATTACAGTAACGGCCCGAATACAAGGCTCCTTCGAAGTCCCTCGGTCGAAACTTCGCGTCATCAAACCAAAAAGTCCCTACGAACGCATTGTATCTCCGAAGGAGCTGGATACGATAGCTCCTTATGGAACACCGTCGCGGCGAAGATCTAGCTCACGCAGGATTACACCTTTCGTACGGACGTCGGGTGCTAAAACGCCAGATGAGCAACGCCATGAAGGAATCGATGAAGACCCTGAAGAGGAAGACGAAGGAGTTGCTAGCAGCGATCCTCTAAAACACTGGGACGCAATTTCTACCTGGCTGGAAAGTTGCGAAGAAGAATGGAACCGCGTTCCCAACGAAGCTGCCGAGAGTGTGCAGATGTCAAATGACGAGAACGATATATTGCATGAGGCATCAGAGGATGAGGAAACGCAGATGCCTCCATTTCCTGATACGAATGATCCCCACTTTCCACAGGAAGACATTGAGTTGAAGACTAGGAGGGAAGAAGGCCACACTAAATGAATTGTTTATGCTTTCATCCACTACTGCGTCGGTAGTGACGCGGTTGCACTTTATGATTAACCTCATGATTCAGAAGACGAACGCAGTGTTTACCTTTTTAACAGGTTGGTCTATTATTCCTTTTACACTATTTTTTGCCCTTCAAGCGTCCGGCAAGTCTGCTGGCGTTCACCCGAGAATGGCGATAACCTTAATGCTCTCAGAGCGTCTAGTAAGACTCTGTTCACGATCACCTTGTTGTGGCGGTGGCGCCGATACTCTCAATGCGTCCAGTACGTCTCTAAAGGTGTTCCCTAAGTTGTAGCTGTAGCGATGACGCTCTCAAAGCGATCGACAAGTCTCTGCTGAAGTTCACTCGAGAATGGTGAAGACATTAAGATCTCAGCGAGCCCTGGAAGTCTCTGCTGGCAACCACGTGGTGTTGGTAAACAGCACAGTATCATGCCGAATACAGGACTGTTGTGGACTTTGCTAGCATACAATTATCAAGTCAGGTAAGTGTACCCATCTAGCAAAAAAACATTTAAATGTTCAATGATAAAATTCGAAATTTTTACGAAGGCGAAAAAACGTTGCTATTGACAGCACTGATTGATACGGCATCAGTGGGATTGGGTATCTAAATCAAAGTTGAAGTTGACTGGACCCTGCCCAACAGCACGGAAACGCAAGCAGCATGCAGCAGAGAGAGCAGATCGACACTATCAAATTTGCGTGGCAGAGCAAGGAGAGCAGAAGACAGAAGCGAGTTCGCGCCGTCACGCACCAGACGAGCGCCGAAAGGACTCGCCGACAAGACAGACAGACAGACAGGTGGTGCGGTTGTTGCAGGGAGTAGCCTCGGAGCTGCATCACAAGACAGACAGTTAGTGGACGGACTCAGTCGACGGGCTGAGGACGGCCGAACGACCAAGCGAGCGAGGTGAGGCAGTGCGAGGCGGCCAAACCCCGGCATTGCGAGGAGTGCGTTGAGGCACAGGGTTGATAGCGATCCCCAAGTCGACTGTAAGCTGCAAGAGGGCAGGCGCCGAGTGGCGTACGTCCGAGTGGCCAGGTTTGGCGACGCCGAGTGCTTCGTTGAGTTGTGTCGCGCGGGAAGGACTACGCACTGCCAGCTTAGTAAGTCAGTTAGTCAGATACGAATCAGTAATAAAGTAGGTCGCGGTCGGAACAGACACGCGCCGGCGCAGGGATCGAGTAGTTCTCCCTGTCGGCCATCGGGTGTACGCAGTTGACAAGTCAGAGTAGAGCCCGGCAACGAACGTACGGTCAGCACTCGAGCAGCGACTACCCGGCGTGCAGGGAGAAGAACACGTCATAGTCTGAGCACAGATTGCATAGACTAATTTTGAGCATTGACTAATTTTGAACTTCTAAATTAGTCTAAGATTCAATGAAATTAGAGGAGTGCCTTTTTGCCACCCGTACTATTCATCACTAAAAAACGTACCGACTTGCCTTTGTTATTACCGCTCGAGTCATTTTGGTGCCTGTCTCTCTATGGACTTGTTGTCCAATTTTTCAGTTTCTTTATTGCCTGCAAATTCCTCAGAATACTGTTTGATGATTTCCTGTAGATGAGGGAAGAGTTGACTTGTAACTAGACTCCATCTTTATTCAAAGATTAGCTGCAGCGCATCACAGTATTGCGAGCGCAGTAGCATCACTCTTACCTTGCTTCTGATTCACTTCTCTAACAGCAGCAGCTGCTAATTGTAGGAAGAAACCAAACCACGTCGCCAATTTGGCCCATTTTCAAGACTAATTTTGAAAATTTAGCTCAGACAAATTGTGAATACACCATAAATAAGTCTGACATAGGCTAATTTTGAGCTCAAATAAGTACTAGTAGCAGGAATAGACCGCTGTGGAAGTCTGTGACTGAACTGGAGACACATTTCAAGCGACACTCTGACCACCAAATCTACACACTTTTGTGTAATTTTAGCCTCAGTCTGTGGACTATCGACTCAGGCGAATTAAAGATATTCCCCCCCCGCACAATGAAATACGATTGGCTAGGCTGTTCAGCCAGCTAAAGCTGTCCTCCCAGTGCAAGTATGTAATGTAACCCTTATGAGCTTTCGGCTCTACGTACAGGAAACTCTCGCTCGTGTCAAGGCCTGTCACTTCTGGTAAGAGTGACTGGAAAGACTCGTAGGCCATCTTGACTGATGGATTTCTTTGTAGTCAAAGGGGATTTGGCTTCCCTCCTCGTGCTGTGGTCAAGCAGTACGTTTGCCGAGAGATAAACTTAATGAATCACTCTGGAACTTGCAATCAACTCAACAAGTCTCATTTGCCTCGCTGATCTTCAACGCATACAAACTCGTTCAGCCCTGAGAAGACGAAGGACCTGCTATACTACAGAACTAGATTGCTGCTAACCATGGTAAAAGAGAACGCGCCGATGCGGGTCTAGACCGCACGGGATAGTAGCGAACATACTGGCCTAAATAGCTGGCCATTCGTACAGTAGCAAGGAAAGTGTAGTCAGCTCGAGCTTCTAACTCTCGCTCTAATGCGTAGGGCATCTCTCCAGCGGAGTGTTGGCGAATGAAATGTTTATAGAGATCACGCAAATACTATGTACTACTTAGTACATAGTACAATAACAAGCACACCCTGTAGCTCTAAAAAATGGGCAAAACCATTGTCATGCTGAGATACTTTAAACATAAACACAATAACCGCGTAATACAAGTTTAGAACAAGACAATGGGCATACTTAATAGCAGAGTAGATTTATCTTGAGTGATCATCAGTGATCACAGCAGCTGTCGTGTAACTTCCACTGTAAGCAATGCTTGCGTGAAGTCCACTCCATACCAGTACAGTGCTGGTATGTCTTGGACACATCCACCTGTCACTCGAAGAAATACCCCATAGGTAAGAAATGGAGAAGCAAGGTAATGCGGAATTATCTGAGTTGTTGCTGTATCTAGACGTTATCTACGATAACCTCAGCAGTGATGAGGGAGAAACGGACTATACCGTGCTGATAGATGCGGACAGACATCGATCTGCAACTTCGGCGGACCGCCACAAGACGAAGAAATTCCGCCGCGAAGTTTTCGGCCTGCTGCCATATTCTACCGAACTCCAGCGTCGTAAGAGAGCCGAGTTACGCGCTCTTCAATTAGAAGAGCAGCAGCTGACTGCCAAGTTGGCACAGTTCGCTAAATCTCCCGGTTATATTACGGTGGGCACAGGAACGAAATCTTCAGTAGATAATGATGAACGACGCAAGTGGCAGGGTCGAGCGATGGTTGCGTGTGAGGATCGATTGCGCGCAGAGCGCATGAATCGAGAGTTCAAGTCCATTTTGCTGCAGCAGTTCAAGATTTTCCAATCTATACGGAAAGTTCTTGGACAGAACGACATACTGGAGGTAGTGTTTAGTTGTATACTGATACGTCATAACTCGTGACTCACGCGTTCTGGTGTTTTGAAGGGAATGGAATTTGTTGAACAACTGCAACCAACCGCCGACCGACCGTTCTTCCAACTCGACTTCAGTGACCCCATTCTCTCTCAACTATCGAGTAATTTGGGACAATTGTGTCTACAAGCGGAATTGGTACTTCCAGATACGAATGATGCAGTCACTGTTGCTTTTCGCACTCAGAACAAATACTACGACAGATACTGCTACGAAATTACTTCAACAACGCCATTAGCATGTTCGGTACAGGAGGCTGGAGATATTTTATGGCGATTTGCTTCCGACAAGGACGATGGAGCCACAGTGAAAAGATTTTCGCTTGTACGTATGTCTGCCCACGGATGTTAAATTGATTTTACTTATGCGCAAACATTTTGTTCTAGGCCCGAGAGCAACGTCCACAATACTGTGATGAAGTCTACACCATGAGCTGCATCGCTTCCTTTATCATGCAAAGTGCCAACGAGATGCCTTTGCATGTGGACACAGCGGGTACCTTTCGCAAATACGAAGATAGGAATCGGGATATCATCGTTGGGTCAATGTCGTGGTTCCTTCCAACTGAAGGACTAGAGTACGAAGGCAACTATTGGGTGATCTTGTCTTCATCACCAACAGACCCAGCTCACTCATCTACGGTTCGATTTTGTTACCGATTGTACCTCAAGAAGAAAGGCCCGCAATCAACAGCTCGAACTCAAGAGATTATGAACTGCCTTGGGAATCAGCTTCGCTGCTATCTACAACTGCAGCAAGATGCTTTACTTGCCGACGCAGGCCCAATCCAAACCCGAAGTCAATATTGTGATACAATCTTGGTACAGTAGAGTTAACTTTACCGTAATGATCAGAGCGTGGATGTACATTGTGTATGCATGCATCTGGGGACAAGTAGATTTACAACAGTCTCTGCTTCATTCCTGAGTATATGCCCACAACTTGATGGCGATGGTAGACTTGAGCTAACGCCGAAGTACTTGCACAATTAACGATAAATTTATTCGTACTACATTCGCACGAAAACTAAACTAAACTCAATGACATGATACGGAGCTCGTGGTGAAGTGGTTGACTCACTCGTAGCGAAGATTGCGGCGATACGTTTGACCCGCCCCGGTTGGCCCAGTTGTTCCTGTAGTCCCAGTAGTCCCAGTTGGCCCAGTTGTTCCTGTAGTCCCAGTAGTCCCAGTTGGCCCAGTTGTTCCTGTAGCCCCAGTAGTCCCAGTTGTCCCGGTTGTCCCGGTTGCTCCAGTAGTTCCGGTCGTTCCTGTTATCCCAGTAGTTCCAGATGTACCGGTGGCTCCTGTGGCGCCGGTAGCTCCGGTTCCTGTGACTGCGGTGCCAGTTCCAGTTCCCATAGCACCCATGTTAGGTGCATGAACAGTTCCCGGTCCGCTCGTTCCAACTCCGGCACTAGTGGTTGTCTTGCTGGAACCACCGCTGATGCCCCCACCCATCCCGCTCATGCCAGGAATCATGTTGGTGAGGCTCGATAGACCACCTCCTGTGCCGGAGGTGCCACCACTCATGCCTGGAATCATGTTAGTGAGGCTCGAGAGACCGCCACCGGTGCCAGAGGTGCCACCGCCCATGCCTGGTATCATGCTGGAGAGACCACCCATTCCACCCATGCCGCCACCCATTCCTGGGATCATCTTGGTGAGACTGGAGAGACCGCCCATACCTCCCATACCTCCCATTCCAGGGAATCCACCTCCAAACATCCCGAATGTCTGCGCCGCTTCTTCTTTGGCAAGTACATCACTGGAGACTGCTATAGTAGCCACAAGTAATGTGAGTATCTTGCTCCTGTTGATCATTGCTGTGAAAGGAAAGATACTTGATGTTGAAGAATGAAGCTTTCGCTTGGTAGTAGATTTAAAAATGAACAACAGGACAGCTCGACTTTAGACGATCCCTTCCTATTTGCTCTGCTGACTGGTGGTGTGATTGAAACTTCACCCTAGTGTTCTAGCTCGGCTGTAGTTCACAGCAACCAGAACATCGGACGACAGGACTCCGTATCAATAATGGAGCAGCTGGAAGCCACAACCATCCAATCTGCAAACTAACTTCAACATCTAGCATACAGACTTTAGTATAAAGTTGACAGATCATATCTCCTCTCGATTATTGCAAGTGTTTACGGTCTGCACCACAGGCATTGAGCACTTTACATCTTCTTATCCGTTGTTTGTGGCCCCAATCGATTGGAAGACGGGTACTTCGTGTCCATTGGTAACAAAGGACTGCTTGCTGTTCGTAGAAGAAGTATTACAGGTCAGTCGGCTGTTGGTACCAATTCTGGGCACTGCCCACGAGTACCTAACTTGGCCACTAGTTCGCTGTGTAGAGTGCACATCTGTACAGTGGATCGATCAATCAAGACAATCATAGCGGCCTAACGAGTGTTGACCATATCGATACCTTGCATTTCTTCACCGTTGAATACACATGACCAGGTGTCTATCTCAACACTAAACTCTTATCCGAGCATTATGACAGACTATCCATGCCAACGCCTCTCCGCAGCTAACCTCATGACATGGATCTACACTTCAACAGCGACTTATTCGGACATTGGTCAAACATATCATCGACCTTCGTCCGCTGTCATTGCTCATTCTCATATTTACTCCCTCGAGCACAACCACTCGAGCAGCAACACCCCCAAAAGCACTAGCTTTCTTCAATTCATCGGACCAAGTCTCCTCTCATCAGCTCCAACAGCTACAAACATGTTCAACAACAACAAGATCTTCGCTCTGTGCATCGCTGCCGCGGCTCTCTCGAGTGGCACGCACGCCAAGAAGGAAGTGGCCGAAACGTTTGGTCTGCTCGGCGTCCCTGGTGTCGGTGTAGGGGTCCCGGGTGTGGCTAGCGTCGGAGTGGGTGCTCCTGGCTACGTTGGTCCAGGTGTCAGTGTCGGTGTCCCCGGCGTTGCCAGCGTCGGCGTCGGGTTACCCGGTGCCGTTGGTGTGAACGGTGTTGGTGTGAACGGTGTTGGTGTGGGCGTCAATGGTGTAGGCGTTGGTGTGGGTGTTCCAGGTGTCGCTAGCGTGGGCGTAGGCGCTGCACCCGTAGTCGGCGTTAATGGTGTCGCCCCTACGACTGTTGTTCACGATGGTGCCGACGTTAGTGTTGGTACCGGCGGCAACGGCTACTCGAGCAAGACGGTGAGTATGACGAGCAATGACGGTGCTAGCACTGCGAAGACGGCCACGGGTACTGGTGGTGCGTCAGCGAGCGCTTCTGCGAATGCTGGTGCGAAGGCTGGAACCGGTGCTACGTCTCAGAAGGCGTACCGCAAGCTTCGTTCGGAGGAGTAAGGTTCTGAGTTCAATCGAAGAACTCGTGTGGTCTTACCACTCGCCGCATTTCCTTGTTGTGTAGTTCATGCGCGTTTGCGTTGTTGAAAATGGTAAAGAAATAAGTCTTTGTTTGCCAACATGAGCTCCTTGTATGAAGTCTCTGCTAGAATATTCAGCTAAAGTAAAGTACTCTCAGCGTTGCCGTCGTAGGTAGCAACACAAATGCAAGATATGCTTCTCTGTCAGAATACGAGCTACCCACTCAACGTTCACCGTTGGTCTCATCCACATCTTGGCCTCGACATTGGGCGATCAACGTCACCAACTTACGAACAGCAAACAGGCGACATCATGCAGACCAGACTGTGTCCACCATCACCACTGTCTGTCCCCTCTCATGGCAATGATTCATGGCATGTAAGCGACTGCTGTACCGGATAAGACTTGGAACATCGAGCCAGATGACGTTTTTGGTCGAAGTTGCCTCAAACCGCTTTTGTCATGCCCGCAATCACGACTATCAAATTCGTTTACCCACAAAACCAATTGCACATGGCACTCTCTCGTCATTCAGCGAAACGTGGGTCGGATCGCCAACGCGCTTCCTGCATGCTTCCTCAATGCCATACGCTCCATCACCTCTTCCGTTTGCTTTGTACGCACCCCACACGCGCAGTCCTACTAGGCTCATTTTCAATTTTGCCTTGTTCACTTCAATTAGCAAGATCGCACCAAGACACTAACTAAACGACAATTTCGGATCAAACCTTCAAGAATGTTCATCAGTAACAAGATTCTTGCTTTGTTCATCGCCGTCACGGCCGTCTCAAGCGGTGCTTACGCTGAAAAAGAGGCTGCTGAGACCTACGGCGGTGGTGGCGGTATCCCCGGTATGAGCGGTGGTCTTCCTGGCATGAGCGGTGGTCTTCCTGGCATGAGCGGCGGTCTTCCTGGTCTAAGCGGCGGAGGTCTGTCGGATCTCACCAAAATGATGCCTGGAATGGGAAGCACTGGGACCGGAACTAGCAGCGGCCTTCCAGGCATGAGTGGGCTCTCGAATATGATACCGGGTATGGGCAGTGGTGGCCTGTCAGGTCTCAGCAAAATGATGCCTGGTGCTGGAGGCACTGGTGGCGGCCTATCGAGTTTCAGTAACATGATTCCTGGTATGGGTGGCACAGGAACCAGCGGTGGTCTCTCTGGTCTCAGCAAGATGCTTCCTGGGGCTAGTAGTACTGGAGCTGGGGGATATGGACCAGGCACCGTTCATGCACCAGGTACTAGTGCTACGAGCGCATCGACCGGCACTGGAACTGGGACTTCTGGGACGACTGGGACTACGGGAAATACGGCGACAACAGCAAGTGGTGGTACAACTGGCGCTGACAAGACCACCAGCTCTACGGCAGGCGCTACAGTCGGCACAACAACCGCGGGGACGGGAGCTGCTGGAGCTACTGCCACCCCGAAAACGTACCGCAGTCTTCGCTCCGAGTAAACGTGCGGCATAGTCGTCTGTCTTTTGTCGTCATGTACAACAAATAAATGTGTGTTGTGTCTATCAGTCATTGAAAAAACGAATTCCTAAAACACACGTATACAAGTACCTTTCTTATTATGTTACACAGGTGATCTGAGCCAACGCTAAGATCTTCGTCTAGGCTGCTGGTGTTGCCTCTGTATTCACTCCGAAACGCGAATTTTCACGATCTTTCCCGTAGATTGGGTGTTCCTGCAAGTAGCTACGCGACACGAGGTTATCGTTGGTGGACTTGATTAATTTAGCATTCGTATGTGGTCTTGGTTTCTTTGTTGTTCAAGAAGTATAGGTTTCGTCACGCTCATCAACTAGAAAAAATCGTAGTTGATAGTGTAGTGTAGGGTTACATGTAGTTATATTTCAGAAGAGCGTACATTGAATATATTTTCTTTCTAAATTGGCAAACCCCTTAGCGGAAGAACGCTGGCTTCGTGTCCAACCAATATTATTTTTTGTGCTCTCTTAGAAAATAGCTAAGAGCACTACAGTACATATAACGGTACCTGTTTAATTAGCGAAAAGTTGAGTGCACACAGTAGTTGGTTACGATATTGGGTATTGGTACTGTCTTAGAAAATAGCTAAGAGCACTACAGTACATATAACGGTACCTGTTTAATTAGCGAAAAGTTGAGTGCTGTAACAACGCACCAGCGTCACGACCAAAGGTTGGCCGCGACGCAGGTTGCAGTTGTCATTGGCATCAAGCCAATGAGGGTCAAGAATGACCCGGAGCACAAACATGATGTTGCTCCTAGGTTGTAGTTCTAACTACAACTTCAACATTCATTCATCTATATTTGAATTCATTATAGGACTTAGAACCGGTTCACACGAACCGCGGTTCAGTGCCTAACCTATCGTACCGCCAAGATTCATACCAAGGCCAACTAAGAATCTTCTATAGTGAAATACATATAATTACATAGGGTAACTAGGGAATACCTACAGGTAGTACCTCTTAGCCGACAAAACCAACTAACCATCAATTCACTTTCCAATTTACCTACTTCGGAGCACCTCGCCTCCCTACCAAGCCTCGCTTCGGGTTCCCTTCTGAACCCAGCTCGCCTCCCTCAAGACCTCGCCTTCACGACTCTTCGAGCTACGTTGCTCTAGTCGTCTTCCTCTGTGCTTTCACCAGTCGTTACATCTGGTAGCACTTGTTCAGTCCGGGAGGGGCTCTTCTCTACGCTTTTCGCTAGTCGACACCTGGAAAGCCGCTCGCAGAGCGTGTGCCGTCTCTACACAACCGACTACTCGGCTGCCCCATCGCTGCTCGACGTCATCGTTGATTGCGTGAGCACTTTCTAGCGTCTGGTCTATTAGAACCGGATCAGTTAGTGCCCGCACCCCTCGTCGCTGTCCGTGAATGCCCAAGCGCAAGGAACGTGACTATCCGTTCCGTCACTCAATTACTGAGTTATTCGATAAACCAGCTGCTGCTCAGGAAGCCGAGTCTTTACGCAGTACATTTGCGTTTAGTATTGACCGGCACTTCCGTTACGTCAAGGCGCTCCGTAATCTAATTCCGGACGCTGCCGATCATCGGGCACGAAACATTTTGCACCGTCTATCGGAACTTTTGTTGGTTCCTCTAGTCGACCAATCGGAGTATCTCTCCACGTATTTTGATCGTAAGATCGTTGGATACTGTGCCGATCGTTCTGAGCGTGAACGTAAACGTCGTCGCTTGAACTAGTGGATGGGCAAGCGTCAATTTGACGAAGCGTTCGATTTCTTGGACTCAGAAGTGACACATCTGCTTCCTGAAGAAGGTGTAAATAATTACATCCGTCTTTTTCGCGATTGTCTCAACCAGCTGTACGAAGCTCACGACAAGTTCTTCGAACCACTTTTACCAGCTGTTCAAGACCGCGAATTGCAAGAACGCCTTGAAGAACACAACGACTCCATCTTCGACTCCCTTGTCGCAGTAGAAACTTCGATTCTTCATTTTAAAGGAACCGAAAGAGCTTTCAAGAGAATTCGTTTAGAATAACCAGTTAAGCGAACTTTCTTTTCACGAATTATGACTTCTTTAAATCCTCAAGGATGGTCTACTGACGCAATCACACAAAAACTTATAGAAATGGTTGACAAGCAGCAACAGCTGCTAGAAGCCATGAATAAGCGTGAAGTGAAAATTGAAGGTATCCGTCTACCTCAATTTTTCGGAAAAATGGGAGAATCTGTGGAATTGTATTTTGAGCAATTAGCTCAGTACTTTGAAGCAAAAAACATTGATTGGCAGAATGAAGAACAAAGTACTCGAATTTTGGCCATTACTACGGCTAATTTTAAAGGCAATGCTGCTGCTTGGTACAAGCTAAACAAGCGTGAGATTAAGGACATGCAAGATCTCATGTACAAGTTGACCGATGAATTTGTGCCTCCGGATTTGCAAGAACGTTTGCGTGATCAACTCTATGCACTTAAACAGAGCAACTGCTCTAACTTGGAGGAATATATCTCTCGGTTCCGTGAAGCTATTATGCAAGTTACAGAGATGAGTGAACTGGATCAGATCACTTATTTCACGCGTGGACTAGTCAGTCCCACACGTGAAGAAGTGCAATACCGTCGCTGCAGGACTGTGTCTCAAGCGATGAAGATTGCTTTGGAGTATGATCGATCGCATCATGTCCGTGGGAAGAACTACCGTCCACCAGTCTTCTCGCAGGACCGATCACGCGCCCATTCCACCAACCACTCCAACCAACAGCAACAACCTCAACATTCTCGCAGCCAGGAGAACGAACCTGAGCCAATGGAAATTGACTCTGGGAGTACCAGAAACCGTCGTTCTAGTGCTTCTACGTCTCGTAAGAGATGCAGATACTGCAAGAAACCTGGTCATATCATCGAGCAGTGTTACAAGTTGAAAAACAAAGAGAAGAACTCTAGACATAATCGACATGAGCAATCTGCTGCAAATTTCAATGCTTCTCCTTCTACTGCTGCTCCAACTTTGACAGCACACATTGATGAAGATGACGAAGTTGTTGAAGTGGAAGAGATGTCCACGTGTACCGTGTCACCACAGCACCGTGAGAATGAACTCATCCGTAAACAAGGAACTTGTGACGGAAAACCTGTCGTTATTATGTTCGACAGCGGTGCTACATGCAATGTGGTTCGTCCAGGGTTAGTCGAAAATTTGACAACCTCTGGCATGTCAAGAGTCACGAGGTTTGATGGAACTTCAACGAAAGCTCGTTCTGTGAAGAAAGGTGTTGCTAATATCACCTTTGGTCGCTATCGTTTTCGCAAACTTCAGGTTATGGAATGGCCTGTGAGTTCTGCTCATGATGTCATCTTGGGAAAACCGTGGTTTACCAAGTTCCAGCCACACATTAATTGGCGTTCGCATGATATCTCGTTTCCATCTATTCAAGCCACACCACCTCCACCAGCTGATGAAAGCGCAATGGAAATTTCTGCTGCTGACTTCAAACACAAAGTCAAAAAGCACGCATACGACGAAGTGTATCGTGTAAAGATTTGTGCCATCATGCCTGTGAGTGATTTAATTCCTTTATCGATCACTGAACTCTTGAAAGAGTTTACCGATGTCTTCCCAGAGACACTTCCTGATGGACTACCGCCTTCGCGTCGTGTTGACTTTGAGCTCAACATGAAACCGGATGCTGTTCCAAGCAATCGTGCTCCTTTCCGCCTGTCAAAGGTAGAACAAGATGCACTTGACATCTTTGTGGCCGAGAAGCTGAAGAAAGGTTGGATCGAAGTTTCTGACTCACCTTGGGTGTCTAATATTTTCGGAATCCCCAAGAAAGATCCATCTTCTGGAAATCAATTGTCTCGCTCTGAATGGGTACGATCTGGAAATTCGACTCTACCAATCCGTTGGGTCATCGACTATCGTTACGTTAACTCACAGTCGATTATTCCAAAGATACCACTCCCTCGCATCGACGAACTCTTTGATCAAATGTGTGGTTGTGTGATCTTTTCTGTCCTCGACTTGGCTCAAGGGTATCACCAGATGCGTATTGCGTTCAAAAGCCGCAAATATACCGCTTTTCGCACACATGCTGAAACCTATCAGTGGTGTGTTGCACCTATGGGTTTAGCCGGTATGCCTGGTGTTTGGTCTCGACTCATGAGAGTGCTCTTCGCAAAATACAGCTTCATTGTTGTCTATCTGGATGACATTTGTGTTTTTTCTACAAGTTTGGAAGAACATGTCGAACACCTCCGTACGCTCTTTGAAGTTCTCCGTCGTGAGAAGTTGTTCTGTCATCTATCCAAGTGTCACTTTGGGCAACCCGAAGTTAAGTTCCTTGGTCATACAATTTCCGCTAAAGGACTCTCTGTTGACAATCGTAAGACTGAAGCCATTGCGAAGTGGCCAGTTCCTCAGAATCAAAAGCAACTGCAAAGCTTTTTAGGCCTCGCAGGTTACTATCGACGATTCATCCGTGACTATGCTAACCTCGCGCTACCACTTGGCCCTTTGGTCAAGAAAGAACATACCTGGACATGGGGACCTGAACAAACGAGTTCATTTGAAAATATCAAGACTGCTCTTCAAGAAGCGCCAGTGTTGAAACTACCCGATCATGAGAAGCGCTTCATAGTAACAACCGATGCATCTGGCTATTGCGTTGGTGGCGTACTCTCACAAGTCCGATCTGGTCAGGATCATCCCATTGCATTCTTCTCAAAAAAGCTGGGACCCCATGAGATTAATTGGCCAACGCATGAAAAGGAACTCTTTGCTATCAAACTAGCGCTGGAAAAATGGCGTCATTATCTCTATGGTCGTGAATTTGACATCTTCACTGATAACAGTGCCTGTAAGTGGTTTTTGCATCATCCGAAGGTTTCGCCTAAATTGGCTCGGTTTTTGACGTTCTTCGCGCAGTTTTCGTTCAAGTTGCACCACGTCAAAGGACATTTGAATGTGGTTGCTGATGCACTATCACGTCAGCCGTCGATGAGTAACGTGTCATTCCACCAGTGTACAGTACACTGTCAAGAACGTACAGCCAACAATCAAGCGTCTCGAGTTTTCGATTCTCGCAACGTCAACCAAACGTTAGTTCAACCATCCTCACGCACTCAATTTCGAGGGGAGGATGAGACTGCCGGATTCCAAACACGTTCTATCGCTCAAGCTTATAACTACGCAGAGCAGGACACTCCGCGTACTGTTGCTGCGATTGAGGACAGTGTTGAGGGCACAAATGTGACACAGCAAACTCAAAATTGGAGTTCGCTCGGTTGGTCTGATTCCAGCCGCAAAGAATTTACAGATGGATATCGCATATGTCCAGATTACGGGGATCGCTATAAACACCCAGAAAACCCGTTTTTCAAGGAAAGAGGGTTACTGTTTCGCAAGTCGGATAATGTGATGCGATTGTGTGTTCCACACACTCGTGACAATCACCTCCGCACTGCCATTATCGAATGCTTTCACGACTCCAACATTGCCGCACATCCAGGAGCTCATCGGACTTCCCTCCGCATTGCGCAATGGTATCATTGGCCCACGTTGGACCAAGATGTCCGTGATTATGTGCAAAGTTGTGAAACTTGCACACGCTGGAAGCATAGCAATACTCGCAAGAATGGCAAAATGATTCCAATCCCTATCCCAGACGAATGCTGGTCTGTCGTATCCATGGACTTTATCACAGGTCTACCTAATTCCAGCAGTTTTGATGCAATCATGACTGTTGTCGACAAGTTGTCCAAGCGCCCAAAGTATCGTGCGTGCAACCGCACCGACGATGCACAGCAGACTGCATATCACTTCTTTGATTGTGTTGTTCGCCATCACGGTTTACCATCGATCATCATCAGCGATCGAGATTCCAAGTTCATCTCTAAGTTTTGGTCGTCCCTGGCTAAGCTCATGGGAATTCGTCTACACATGACAACTTCCTATCGGGCACAGGCTGACGGACAGACTGAACGCCAGAATCTGATTCTGGAAGATGCTCTACGTTGTATGGTATCGTACCATGGACGTGATTGGTCGGAACATCTCGGAACGATCGAGTATGCTCATGCTACTCTCGTCAGCGCATCAACCGGTTTCTCGCCATTTGAAGTTGACACTGGACGCAAAGAACGCAACCCGTTGAATCCATTGGACAATCCAAGAATTATGGCAGACGTCCAGCATGGTATCGCAGAGTACGCGAAACAATTCCATGACCGTCGTCAAGAGATTATTGAAGTTGCTAAGCAACATTTACTCCAAGCCCAAGAACGTCAAAAGAAGTACTACGACAAGAAGCGATCGTCGATTACGTTCAAAACAGGAGATTTGGTCATGCTGGATACTCGTCGCATTCCATCCGCCCATGTGACTCAGGATATTGATGGGAAAAGAGCAAAGCTTGCTGCTCGTAAGGTTGGCCCATTCGAAATTATCAAGATGATTAACCCGAATGTTGCCAAGTTGAAACTTCCACGAAGCATGAGTCGTTTGAACTCCACGTTCAATGTTGACGTGTTGAGTCACTACGTTGAAAACCCGTCGCGATTTAAAACTCGACCTATTCCCAAGGCCTCCAGGCTTATTATCGATGAAGAAAGTGGGGAAACGATGTATATCATCGAAAAGCTTTTACGAAAGCGTCAATTCAACCGCAAGCCCGAATGGCTCGTCAAATGGCATGGCCTACCCGACCATGAAGCTACTTGGGAACGCGAAAAGAACATTCGCCACGTGTCGCACTGGAAGGTTCTCGTCACCGATTTTAAGAAGCGGCAACGAGAAGTCAAGTCCGGGAGGATGTAACAACGCACCAGCGTCACGACCAAAGGTTGGCCGCGACGCAGGTTGCAGTTGTCATTGGCATCAAGCCAATGAGGGTCAAGAATGACCCGGAGCACAAACATGATGTTGCTCCTAGGTTGTAGTTCTAACTACAACTTCAACATTCATTCATCTATATTTGAATTCATTATAGGACTTAGAACCGGTTCACACGAACCGCGGTTCAGTGCCTAACCTATCGTACCGCCAAGATTCATACCAAGGCCAACTAAGAATCTTCTATAGTGAAATACATATAATTACATAGGGTAACTAGGGAATACCTACAGGTAGTACCTCTTAGCCGACAAAACCAACTAACCATCAATTCACTTTCCAATTTACCTACTTCGGAGCACCTCGCCTCCCTACCAAGCCTCGCTTCGGGTTCCCTTCTGAACCCAGCTCGCCTCCCTCAAGACCTCGCCTTCACGACTCTTCGAGCTACGTTGCTCTAGTCGTCTTCCTCTGTGCTTTCACCAGTCGTTACAAGTGCACACAGTAATTGGTTACGATATTGGGTATTGGTACTGTAGTGCTCTTAGCTATTTTCTAAGAGAGCACAAAAAATAATATTGGTTGGACACGAAGCCAGCGTTCTTCCGCTAAGGGGTTTGCCAATTTAGAAAGAAAATATATTCAATGTACGCTCTTCTGAAATATAACTACATGTAACCCTACACTACACTTTCAACTACGATTTTTTCTAGTTGATGAGCGTGACGAAACCTATACTTCTTGAACAACAAAGAAACCAAGACCACATACGAATGCTAAATTAATCAAGTCCACCAACGATAACCTCGTGTCGCGTAGCTACTTGCAGGAACACCCAATCTACGGGAAAGATCGTGAAAATTCGCGTTTCGGAGTGAATACAGAGGCAACACCAGCAGCCTAGACGAAGATCTTAGCGTTGGCTCAGATCACCTGTGTAACATAATAAGAAAGGTACTTGTATACGTGTGTTTTAGGAATTCGTTTTTTCAATGACTGATAGACACAACACACATTTATTTGTTGTACATGACGACAAAAGACAGACGACTATGCCGCACGTTTACTCGGAGCGAAGACTGCGGTACGTTTTCGGGGTGGCAGTAGCTCCAGCAGCTCCCGTCCCCGCGGTTGTTGTGCCGACTGTAGCGCCTGCCGTAGAGCTGGTGGTCTTGTCAGCGCCAGTTGTACCACCACTTGCTGTTGTCGCCGTATTTCCCGTAGTCCCAGTCGTCCCAGAAGTCCCAGTTCCAGTGCCGGTCGATGCGCTCGTAGCACTAGTACCTGGTGCATGAACGGTGCCTGGTCCATATCCCCCAGCTCCAGTACTACTAGCCCCAGGAAGCATCTTGCTGAGACCAGAGAGACCACCGCTGGTTCCTGTGCCACCCATACCAGGAATCATGTTACTGAAACTCGATAGGCCGCCACCAGTGCCTCCAGCACCAGGCATCATTTTGCTGAGACCTGACAGGCCACCACTGCCCATACCCGGTATCATATTCGAGAGCCCACTCATGCCTGGAAGGCCGCTGCTAGTTCCGGTCCCAGTGCTTCCCATTCCAGGCATCATTTTGGTGAGATCCGACAGACCTCCGCCGCTTAGACCAGGAAGACCGCCGCTCATGCCAGGAAGACCACCGCTCATGCCAGGAAGACCACCGCTCATACCGGGGATACCGCCACCACCGCCGTAGGTCTCAGCAGCCTCTTTTTCAGCGTAAACACCGCTTGAGACGGCCGTGACGGCGATGAACAAAGCAAGAATCTTGTTACTGATGAACATTCTTGAAGGTTTGATCCGAAATTGTCGTTTAGTTAGTGTCTTGGTGCGATCTTGCTAATTGAAGTGAACAAGGCAAAATTGAAAATGAGCCTAGTAGGACTGCGCGTGTGGGGTGCGTACAAAGCAAACGGAAGAGGTGATGGAGCGTATGGCATTGAGGAAGCATGCAGGAAGCGCGTTGGCGATCCGACCCACGTTTCGCTGAATGACGAGAGAGTGCCATGTGCAATTGGTTTTGTGGGTATACGAATTTGATAGTCGTGATTGCGGGCATGACAAAAGCGGTTTGAGGCAACTTCGACCAAAAACGTCATCTGGCTCGATGTTCCAAGTCTTATCCGGTACAGCAGTCGCTTACATGCCATGAATCATTGCCATGAGAGGGGACAGACAGTGGTGATGGTGGACACAGTCTGGTCTGCATGATGTCGCCTGTTTGCTGTTCGTAAGTTGGTGACGTTGATCGCCCAATGTCGAGGCCAAGATGTGGATGAGACCAACGGTGAACGTTGAGTGGGTAGCTCGTATTCTGACAGAGAAGCATATCTTGCATTTGTGTTGCTACCTACGACGGCAACGCTGAGAGTACTTTACTTTAGCTGAATATTCTAGCAGAGACTTCATACAAGGAGCTCATGTTGGCAAACAAAGACTTATTTCTTTACCATTTTCAACAACGCAAACGCGCATGAACTACACAACAAGGAAATGCGGCGAGTGGTAAGACCACACGAGTTCTTCGATTGAACTCAGAACCTTACTCCTCCGAACGAAGCTTGCGGTACGCCTTCTGAGACGTAGCACCGGTTCCAGCCTTCGCACCAGCATTCGCAGAAGCGCTCGCAGTGGCGCTCGCTGACGCACCACCAGTACCCGTGGCCGTCTTCGCAGTGCTAGCACCGTCATTGCTCGTCATACTCACCGTCTTGCTCGAGTAGCCGTTGCCGCCGGTACCAACACTAACGTCGGCACCATCGTGAACAACAGTCGTAGGGGCGACACCATTAACGCCGACTACGGGTGCAGCGCCTACGCCCACGCTAGCGACACCTGGAACACCCACACCAACGCCTACACCATTGACGCCCACACCAACACCGTTCACACCAACACCGTTCACACCAACGGCACCGGGTAACCCGACGCCGACGCTGGCAACGCCGGGGACACCGACACTGACACCTGGACCAACGTAGCCAGGAGCACCCACTCCGACGCTAGCCACACCCGGGACCCCTACACCGACACCAGGGACGCCGAGCAGACCAAACGTTTCGGCCACTTCCTTCTTGGCGTGCGTGCCACTCGAGAGAGCCGCGGCAGCGATGCACAGAGCGAAGATCTTGTTGTTGTTGAACATGTTTGTAGCTGTTGGAGCTGATGAGAGGAGACTTGGTCCGATGAATTGAAGAAAGCTAGTGCTTTTGGGGGTGTTGCTGCTCGAGTGGTTGTGCTCGAGGGAGTAAATATGAGAATGAGCAATGACAGCGGACGAAGGTCGATGATATGTTTGACCAATGTCCGAATAAGTCGCTGTTGAAGTGTAGATCCATGTCATGAGGTTAGCTGCGGAGAGGCGTTGGCATGGATAGTCTGTCATAATGCTCGGATAAGAGTTTAGTGTTGAGATAGACACCTGGTCATGTGTATTCAACGGTGAAGAAATGCAAGGTATCGATATGGTCAACACTCGTTAGGCCGCTATGATTGTCTTGATTGATCGATCCACTGTACAGATGTGCACTCTACACAGCGAACTAGTGGCCAAGTTAGGTACTCGTGGGCAGTGCCCAGAATTGGTACCAACAGCCGACTGACCTGTAATACTTCTTCTACGAACAGCAAGCAGTCCTTTGTTACCAATGGACACGAAGTACCCGTCTTCCAATCGATTGGGGCCACAAACAACGGATAAGAAGATGTAAAGTGCTCAATGCCTGTGGTGCAGACCGTAAACACTTGCAATAATCGAGAGGAGATATGATCTGTCAACTTTATACTAAAGTCTGTATGCTAGATGTTGAAGTTAGTTTGCAGATTGGATGGTTGTGGCTTCCAGCTGCTCCATTATTGATACGGAGTCCTGTCGTCCGATGTTCTGGTTGCTGTGAACTACAGCCGAGCTAGAACACTAGGGTGAAGTTTCAATCACACCACCAGTCAGCAGAGCAAATAGGAAGGGATCGTCTAAAGTCGAGCTGTCCTGTTGTTCATTTTTAAATCTACTACCAAGCGAAAGCTTCATTCTTCAACATCAAGTATCTTTCCTTTCACAGCAATGATCAACAGGAGCAAGATACTCACATTACTTGTGGCTACTATAGCAGTCTCCAGTGATGTACTTGCCAAAGAAGAAGCGGCGCAGACATTCGGGATGTTTGGAGGTGGATTCCCTGGAATGGGAGGTATGGGAGGTATGGGCGGTCTCTCCAGTCTCACCAAGATGATCCCAGGAATGGGTGGCGGCATGGGTGGAATGGGTGGTCTCTCCAGCATGATACCAGGCATGGGCGGTGGCACCTCTGGCACCGGTGGCGGTCTCTCGAGCCTCACTAACATGATTCCAGGCATGAGTGGTGGCACCTCCGGCACAGGAGGTGGTCTATCGAGCCTCACCAACATGATTCCTGGCATGAGCGGGATGGGTGGGGGCATCAGCGGTGGTTCCAGCAAGACAACCACTAGTGCCGGAGTTGGAACGAGCGGACCGGGAACTGTTCATGCACCTAACATGGGTGCTATGGGAACTGGAACTGGCACCGCAGTCACAGGAACCGGAGCTACCGGCGCCACAGGAGCCACCGGTACATCTGGAACTACTGGGATAACAGGAACGACCGGAACTACTGGAGCAACCGGGACAACCGGGACAACTGGGACTACTGGGGCTACAGGAACAACTGGGCCAACTGGGACTACTGGGACTACAGGAACAACTGGGCCAACCGGGGCGGGTCAAACGTATCGCCGCAATCTTCGCTACGAGTGAGTCAACCACTTCACCACGAGCTCCGTATCATGTCATTGAGTTTAGTTTAGTTTTCGTGCGAATGTAGTACGAATAAATTTATCGTTTATTGTGCAACTACTTCGGCGTTTGCCATCGCCATCAAGTTGTGGGCATATATTCAGGAATGAAGCAGACCGCGTAAGTCTACAGATTCCCAGATCACATAATTACGCGCATACTATCCCCACGGTCTGTTCATTACCCAGCCAAGAATAATTGCTATTCTTTATCACAATATCAACTTAGGACTTCAGGGTATTTGGACTGGGTCTACTTTGGCGAGGAAAGCGTCTTGCTGCAGTTGTAGATAGCAGCGAATCTGTTTACCGATGCAGTTCATAATCGCTTGAGTTCGAGCTGTTGGTTGCGCGCCTTTCTTCTTGAGGTACAATCGGTAACAAAACCGAACCGTAGATGAGTGAACCGGGTCTGTTGGTGATGAAGACAAGATCGCCCAATAATTGCCTACATACTCTAGTCCTTCAGTTGGAAGGAACCACAACATTGACCCAACGATGACATCCCGACTCCCATCTTCGTATTTGCGAAAGGTACTCACTGCGTCCACATACAAAGGCGTGTCATGGGCACTTTGCATGATGAGGGAAGCGATGCAGCTCGTATTGTAGACTTCATCACAGTATTGTGGAGGTCGCTCTCGGGCCTAGAACAAAATGTTTGCACATCAGTAAAATAAATTTAACATCCACGGTCAGACATACGTACAAATGAAAACGTTTTGTCTGCGGCTTCATCGTCCTTGTTGGAAATAAATCGCCATAAAATATCTCCAGCCTCCTGTACCGAACATGCTAATGGCGTTGTTGAAGTAATTTCGTAGCAGTATCTGTCGTAGTATTTGTTCTGAGTGCGAAAAGCAACAGTGACTGCATCATTCGTATCTGGAAGTACCAATTCCGCTTGTAGACACAATTGTCCCAAATTACTCGATAGTTGAGAGAGAATGGGGTCACTGAAGTCGAGTTGGAAGAACGGTCGGTCGGCGGTTGGTTGCAGTTGTTCAACAAATTCCATTCCCTTCAAAACACCAGAACGCGTGAGTCACGAGTTATGACGTATCAGTATACAACTAAACACTACCTCCAGTATGTCGTTCTGTCCAAGAACTTTCCGTATAGATTGGAAACTCTTGAACTGCTGCAGCAAAATGGACTTGAACTCTCGATTCATGCGCTCTGCGCGCAATCGATCCTCACACGCAACCATCGCTCGACCCTGCCACTTGCGTCGTTCATCATTATCTACTGAAGATTTCGTTCCTGTGCCCACCGTAATATAACCGGGGGATTTAGCGAACTGTGCCAACTTGGCAGTCAGTTGCTGCTCTTCTAACTGAAGAGCGCGTAACTCGGCTCTCTTGCGACGCTGGAGGTCGGTAGAATATGGCAGCAGGCCGAAAACTTCGCGGCGGAATTTCTTCGTCTTGTGGCGGTCCGCCGAAGTTGCAGATCGATGTCTGTCCGCGTCTATCAGCACGGTATAGTCCGTTTCTCCCTCATCACTGCTGAGGTTATCGTAGATAACGTCTAGATACGGCAATAACTCATATAATTCCGCATTACCTTGCTTCTCCATTTCTTACCTATGGGGTATTTCTTCGAGTGGCAGGTGGATGTGTCCAAGACATACCAGCACTGTACTGGTATGGAGTGGATTTCACGCAAGCATTGCTTACAGTGGAAGTTACACGACAGCTGCTGTGATCACTGATGATCACTCAAGATAAATCTACTCTGCTATTAAGTATGCCCATTGTCTTGTTCTAAACTTGTATTACGCGGTTATTGTGTTTATGTTTAAAGTATCTCAGCATGACAATGGTTTTGCCCATTTTTTAGAGCTACAGGGTGTGCTTGTTATTGTACTAAGTAGTACATAGTATTTGCGTGATCTCCATAAACATTTCATTCGCCACAAACAGAATTGCATTAACTGTTCAATGCCAGATCTCATCTACGTTAGCCTCTGTTATACCATAAGCATGTCCAGACCTGGAGTGCCTATGCCCCACAGAATCGATAGACCACGTTGTAAGGGACTGCAAAAAAGCGGAGAGCGCATGAATGACATGAATTAACAAATGGAAGGGATACACCACACAAGCCGACCAAAAGGCAGAATTAAGAGCTGCTGCAGCAACCAGAACTGCGGCGCCAATTCAGACAGCTTTCCTAGCCAAAGCACAAAAATGTATTGGCCGATGGAACCTGCATCACACGGAAGATGACGATGAAGATACAATGGAGAATCTGGGCAACGGTCACCCCTGCACTACTCTGGAGGCTCCACAACGATACAGCTTACGGGAACAAGTTAACAAACTAGAGAGAAACAAGAGCGACTATCAAGGCAGCAAGAGCATACCAAGCAAAGGGAAGGCAGCTTCGTTGCCCTACTAGCAAACTTCACAATGGTAAAACTCGAGACGATACAGTTGTTACTCGAAGGGATGATCTCCACAATAGACAAACCAAGCTAGAACCACTAATTGCATGCGATATCCCATGCTGTGAGCATTGTGTACACTGAATCAAGTGTTTGTACAGCAAATGTAGTGATGACAATTAGGTGGTGTCAGTTCCAGTCAAGACCGTAGCGACACATAATTACCAGCGTGGGAGCTGTCACCTCTGAACCAATGTTTGAGAAACCGAGGTGTTGAAATTTGTTGCTCGAGCCCAATACATCGTGACCGGGTCCGGATCCACATAACTGATGCCGCCAAAAACACTGTACAAGAGGCTGTATGGTAAACTGAGCGACGTCGCAATTTCGAAATACCTACTGGTTTCACAGCCAAGTCATTGGAATTTACAGGGACGACCACACCGCCAAGATAGTTGGACACACTGGAAAACTGATACCAAAGTCAAATCTCCACCGTAAGGAGGCGAACTGAGTCCGAAGCCCACCAGAATACTTCCGAATATGTCGAATATGGTTCGTGTAGTGGGGCGACGGTCTTCAAGACCTGACCACACACTGGGTTGGTGACCGAGGACGGTCCCAGCCATAGCTGGCGTAGGATAAGACTCAGAGGTGGGTAGACTCGAGGTAGATGACTAGGCTTTGCGGTAGGAGTATCTGACCAGGGTCTCACCCACTTCATTCTGAATATTGCGGACTACAATACAAGCAAGAGTTCTAAGGAAGCGCCAGCTTCCCTCGCGACTGTGTTCATTCGGATTCTACCACAAAGTTAACTTTAGGTCCAAGAAACGACATGGACAACGCAACTACTTCGTCGACGAACGAGACGCTTGAGGCTGCGGCAACGCAGCAGGCAGCAAGCACCAATAGAACACTACGGTCAGGGTCAAGGACTGTAACGCGAACAATGCGAGCAGGCAACTCCAACCCAGGACGCGGCAAAGGAAGGAGACCCGCACGCAATACTGAAGTGACCATGACACGGCAGTCAGGTTCCCGATCCTCTTCAAGTGGGTTGAGAAGTGGTTCCATGCCAATGTCTGCCAGCCAGGAACCTGAGTACCCTACGGTGGCGCACCCGATTTTCGCCGTCACTGCGGCACCTAAGATCGAAGACATCTCGCATGAAGCGCTTACCCAGTGGATTGACCTTCGTTTAGAATACGAAGAGATCATGAAGGCGCGCTGTGAGTCATCTGGAGAAGATCTGAAGTCAGTCATGCGTTCCGTGAGGAACTCCTTTGATGACAGTTTTCTCGAGACATTATGCGAGACTAAATGGGAAAAGAGTAAGGACGAACTCACTGACGAGTTCATCTGGGACTGGATTAAGACAACTGTGCGGAACTTTAAAAACAACGCATTGCCCAATATTGATGAGCTGTTCCAAGACCGGTTAGTGATGTCAATGACCAAGTCCGATGTCGATGCTCGAGTACTCGACTACTTTCACCTGTGTAACACGATCGTGAAGAACAACGGTTTGGCAGTTCTGTTCTCAGAGGAGGACGGTGCAAAGAAGAAATGCAAGATTTTGCTCAATTGCCTACCGGAAGAACTGAAGACGCGAGTGAGAAACGAGATCGATTTTCGCTTACCAACGGCTAAGTCCAATGTATCGGTGCTTTTTAAGGTTGTAAGTGAGAAGGCTCTGGAAATTGACCGAGAGGATTTAGCCCTATCCAGGAACAAGAGACGTCCTCGCACATTAGAAGCAAAGCAGGAAATGACTTCACGGCCTCTAAAGCGAGCCAGGATCGTGAAAGAAAAAGACAAATCTCGTCAACTTCAATCGCAGACTACACAACGTACTATATTTCGGACCAGCTCCGACGAGACTCGTCCAGGACCAAAAGGTGGGTGCTGGACCTGTGGTGGTCGACACCGCCAAGCGGATTGTCCTGAAAAACTTGATGGCACCGAGTATACGACAACACGAACGCAAAAACAAGGGAGGCACCGCAAAATTAAAACGAATTAGCGTATGCCTGCCCGATCAACCAGGCCAACCCCGAATGTTACGTGTCAGTGGTGTAGTGGATGTAGAATACTGTGCGGATTCTGGAGCGGAGACATCGTGCATAAGCTCAACGACGTTGAAGAAGATCAATAAGCAAGGTGTAACAAATGAAGTGGTGGAGTTGACAACTCCGATCGAGTGCAAACTACCAGGTGGAAAAAAGACGTTGGCTCGAGCAGTAACAAAGTTGAAGTTGTCATTAATGACAGCGGCTGGTCCAGTCAACATTATCAAGCCTGTGTCTTGTTTGATACTCGAATGTGAAGAAGATGAGTTTTTACTTGGAGATGATGTTCTCAAGCTGTTAGGTATCGATGTAGACAGACAACTGGAACTGTTAGCAGCACCTAGCAAAGGGGATGGAGATGATGATGACGATATACCTGATGTGGAGGCAGACAAAGACGACGAAGCCATTCGACTTGCAGTAGAAGCGATGATCCAACGCGCTCTAGATGAAGGTTTCCCTGTTGGGAAAATCGAGCGGTTACGCACAATTGTCTATGCCTACGATGTTTGGAGATTGACTCTCGGTAGTGATCCTCCTGCAAATGTCGAACCTATGCGAATTAGGATGAAAGCAGGGTGTAAACCATTCCGAGCGAAAGCTCGCAAGTATGCACCAGAATATCAAGCTTTCTTGGAATCGTTCAATGATAAGTTGGTCAGTCTGGGATGGGTTTACGAGAACCCATCGAGTCGCTGGGCGTGTGCCGCCCTACCAGTGCGAAAAAGTGGTGGGAGTGATTTCCGCCAGACTGTGGACTATAAGCCTTTTAACTCTCAGACAGAACCGATAGCTGGGATCATGCCCAACCTTCACGTCGACTTAGAGAAGGTGAGAGGGAGTCGTCATTTCGGACTTTTTGACTTTATTAAGGGGTACTGGCAGCTTCCACTTGCGAAGGAGTGCCAGGAGCTCCTATCCTACCTGACCCACCGGAAAATATACACTCCTAGGCGTGTACCTCAAGGCAGTGCTGATGCAGCCCTATACTTCCAGTCAACGATCGAGAGGTGTTATCAAGCATTGCTGTACACACACTTATTAGTATGGATTGACGATTTGTTGCTATATGCAGCTGACATCGACACATATCTTGACAAACTACAAGAACTGCTTGAACTAACAGCGAAGTTCGGTTTCAAGCTAAGTGTGGTAAAGTCGTGTGTATACAAACAAGAGGTGAAATGGTGTGGTAAAGTGATTAATGGAGAAGGAGTGACGCACGATTCAGGACGCATAGAAGCACTACAAAATATGCCGTATCCGACTAATGCTGGAGAATTGCAGCAATTTATATGCTCGACGAACTGGATGCGAGACAGTATAGTTGACTATGCTCGATTAGCTCGTCCGCTGCAAGACACATTAGACAGAACCATGGCGCAAGTGTCTAGACGAACAAAGCGTGTGGCGTCAGGATTACCAGTCGCACTTACTGTGCAGGAACGCGCGGCGTACGACGCGGTAAAGCAAGCTCTGGCTAATTCTGCTACCCTTGCGTTCCCGAAGCCTGAAGCTGAGATGATTCTGCTGACGGATGCTTCCGACGTGGGATGGTCGGTTATTGTGACGCAAGTGGCCAGTTGGGAAAGTGATGCAGACATCCAGGACCAGCAGCATGAGCTGCTTATCTGTCTTGGTGGTTCTTTCACTGGTGCACAGAAGAATTGGAGTATTATCGAGAAAGAAGCATACCCTATAGTTATGGCATGTGATAAGCTCAGTTACCTCTTATTGCGCCCAGGTGGTTTCCGCATGTACTGCGACCATCGCAATCTGATACATGTCTTCGCACCAGGTTATGGTGTAAAAAAGCATGTTCGGGGTAAACTACTGAGGTGGTCTATGAAATTGATGGAATATCGCTATACTATCGAACACATCGACGGAACACACAACGTTTGGGCCGATATGGTGTCTCGGTGGGCAGGCACTCGCCCAGCGCCAAGTGTGGCGTTGAAGCGAGTCACCCTGCGGCGTCAGCGTGACGAAGACCAGTCTGAGGACACCACCAGCAGTCGGAACGAATGGCACGGAGGCTCAGTGCCCATCCGTCCGTTCAGCGACGGAAACTTTGTGTGGCCAACAGTTGAAGAACTACAAGCAGCACAACAACGACACATTGTGGATCGCCCACAAGGGTTGACACGGAGTCGTGTCGGTTTGTTGTGCAGTGATGATCGAATCTGGATTCCTAGTAACGAGGAGAGCCTCGTTCAGCGACTCCTCGTGATTGGCCACTGTGGAGCACAGGGGCACCGAGGGCGCGATGCATTGGTGAATATCGTGAATAGGAGGTTCCTCATCAGAAATATCTCAGCCATGGTAAAAACATTTCTCGCAAGCTGCCTCATGTGCCAACATGTAAAAGGGGGGAAGATTGTAATGAGACCATGGGCAGAGACATTCAGATGCAACGAACGAAATGGAGCACTACATTGGGACTACGTGCAACTTGGTAATTCTTTTGGTGACTATAAGTATTTGCTAGTACTAAAGGATGACGCTACTCATTTCTGCGAGCTGGTACCGTGTGCGGTACCGACAGCAGCGGTCACCGCTGAAGCAATCTTAGACTGGCACAGCAGGTATGGTGCACCGCGTGTGTGGATAAGCGACCAAGGAAGTCATTTTAAGAACCTAGTGATGGCGGAGGTGGCAAGACGACTCACGAGTGGACAGAGATTTACTGTAGCCTACAGTCCCTGGATCAATGGGTCAATTGAAAGGATGAACAGAGATATAGTGCAAGTCCTACGAGCTATGTGCCTTGAAGCCAAGGTGGACATCCGTGATTGGGTACATTTCATCCCAGTACTACAGTCAAACCTCAACCATACTCCTGTCCCGTCACTTGCCAACAAAGCACCGGTGGAACTATTCTGTGTTCTACCTGCTTCATCACCACTAGATTTCGGATTCAACAGTAAGGATAACACCTTCATTGAGCTTGGCACCTCTACCCGACAGATTGAGTCAAAGTTAGAGCAACTGCGCATAAGGGTGCAAGAGATGCACAAAAGAGTGCAAAAAGCAAGGAAGGAACAAACTAGACGGAATCAGAAAGCACAAAGAGGGGCTAAGGTGGCCAACTTCGACGTCGGTGACTACGTGTTGCGGTCCAGGGTGGACCAAAAGCACAACGACAAGTTGCTGGTTACTTGGATCGGCCCGTACCAGGTAATTGGTACAGACGAACACTCTTTCCGCGTCCAGCACCTAGTGTCTGGAGCGGAATCAGACGTACACGCTTCACGCCTCAAGTTCTACGCGGATGCCTCTTTTGAGGTGACAGAGGAGATTCGCGAGCACGTGGCTGCTCAAGGAATCGTCCTCACAGTTGCTGAGCTTAAAGAGCACCGGTGGAACTCGGCGAAGAAGTGTTACGAGATACTAGTGGGGTGGAAGGGCCTGGAGCCAATTGAGGACTCTTGGGAGTCTCTCAGCTCACTGTATAAGGATATCCCGGTGATGGTGAAGCAGTACATAGCTGCTTCAAGTGATGTGCAACTACCTGTAACGTTGGAGCAACTTTAACACTTCAAGTTGAAGTGTTAATGTCACCTGGTTATGTGCGGTACACAAATGGACACATGGATACATTCGTACATTCGTGCAACATTGACTACAAATCCAAGACAAAGTCGACTTTGAACGAGTGGTCAAGTCTTGGTAGGGCAGTGTAGTGGGGCGACGGTCTTCAAGACCTGACCACACACTGGGTTGGTGACCGAGGACGGTCCCAGCCATAGCTGGCGTAGGATAAGACTCAGAGGTGGGTAGACTCGAGGTAGATGACTAGGCTTTGCGGTAGGAGTATCTGACCAGGGTCTCACCCACTTCATTCTGAATATTGCGGACTACAATACAAGCAAGAGTTCTAAGGAAGCGCCAGCTTCCCTCGCGACTGTGTTCATTCGGATTCTACCACAGTTCGTACAGTGTAGATTGCGGTCTGGATCCGTCCCCGTATCGCAACAGGCTCGCGTTGAGCACATTCTGCAACAACTCCATCCACTACCACGCCCGTAACTGAGTGTTGCCAACATCGTGAATGCGATGAGCTTGCCTCCACTGGCGGATGCGTGGTAGTTAATGGCAGCAATGTATTCCGAAGGGTATTCGCAACGCTTCAATGATCACCAATAAAATTCGGGAGTGGAAAGTTGCCAAAGCAATGAGACAAATGGAGCACAGCAACCAACCGATGATCATGAACGGCTCACGGCGAAACCACAAATGGGGAAGCAGTCCGAAGCGATCCCAATGAATACCTTGGCAGACCACGCGAGTACATCGACATTAACGAGAAAAACACATTGAATGTTGCTTGTGGTGGTCATCTGCAATGTCAAGATTCAAACAACAGGTTGAGTTATTCGTCAACTCAACGGGTGGTTTGGGCTTTGAGCCTGGATCCCCTCTACTAGTAGCAGCGGTGGATAGCTTGCGTGCAATTCCGAAGCAGCTTCGCTCGAATGTCGTTTGTTTCCGAGGTGAATACGAGGACGAAACAGGTCAGAAATTGCTTGCAGTCTACCGTTTTGCGTTTGATCATGTATTCAAGCGCTCAAACTATGCGGGCTTGTTCATCCTGAAGATGACACTGCAGGCAACCAGTCACGCATTTCTGGCAGGTGTTGACTGGGCTTGTGCTGTTTCATGCAACGCTAGTCTTTCGCGCGAACGTATTGAGATCAGCGTATACTGGATTACTACATCCATCGCACCACTTTGGTGTAGAAGCTCTCTTTCACTGCAGTGACGATGTATTCCTTACTGCGATCAACCAATTTCACACTACCATTGGGGAGAAAAAGCAACCTGGTCGTCGGTCTGGAAAATCCTCAGAACAAAACCAGTATTAGAGCGACGAATTTACTAACAAGTGGTGTTGAGTACATATATCCGTCTAGCTGTGGGACATCATCTTGAGAAAACTATTCATCGATTGCTTCCAGCTTGTAGTTGGAATGAAACCTTGGAGAAAACGAGAGCAAAATAGGTTGTCGTTAGAGTTTTCGAGGTCGAAGTTGGCAGATGAGTGTCCGTGATATAATTCACGAGATCAAAGTGGTGTGTCGTCAGCTACACACAATTCATCGTTGTCCTTCATCAAAAGACCTCTTTGGGTTTATTCTACGTACTTGCTATTTCAAATACATTGACTGACACTGAATGAAGTTGGTCAGCCAAACACTCTGGAATCTTTTCCCTCGGTGCGAAGTGTTTCTCGCTAACTTCAGAGTAACTTCCACTACACGACACTCACTTTGACGCTCACTCACCGTAACTGAATCAAACTTTAAATTTGCTCTTCAAGGGCTTGATCTGACACTAAATACTATTCAAAGTCTAGATCATTAATTTATCTATTAATAAATATTCTTTTTAGTGGGGACGTTGAAGTTCATTTCAGTTAAAAGAAACCGTTATAACAGTTAAACGGCCGAATAAGAAACTCTTATTTTTACTATTGATCCGTAATCAGGAGAACATTTCTCAAGATGGAGACTCCGGCCACTTTGGCCACTACTGCAGCTGATGATGCACTGCATCTGCGACTCAAGACGCTGGACGAGCGCGTGTTCGACGTGGAGGCCACGTCGTCCATGACGGTGGCCGACTTCCGGGCCAAGGTGGCGCTGGCCACGGCCGTGCCGGCCCCGAGACAGCGACTAATCTACCGCGGCAAGCTGCTCAAGGACGGGGCCGCGCTGGCCGCTTACGATCTACAGGACGGCCACACGGTGCATCTGGTGGCCAAGCCGCCGGCCACCGCCAGCACCACGCAGACAGTCGAGGACGAGCCGGCCAGAGTGCGACGACGGGACGGCCCGGCCTGGAACTTGGCCAACCTTCGCTCGGCCTTGAGACGCACAGAGACGTCGGCCACACCAAGTAACCAGCCGCTGCCGATGCTGCGTGAGATTCTGGACGAGATGAGTGAGTCGCCTCAGGACGTGGCCGACGGAATGGGCCTCGGCCGAGCGGAGCCGGCCGTGGACCTGGAGCCCATTACACAGGGCATTCTGACCATGCGGACGGTGCTGTCGACGGCGGCCATGGAGGCCACAAGTCCAGTACGTCGTGGCCCGAGACAATTCTTTGTTGGCCAGTGGCTGGATGTCAAGGACACGGTGAATCAATGGCTCGAGGCCACTGTTCTGGCCGTTGCAGACGGCAAAGTGTTGGTCCATTATCATGGCTGGCCCACGAGATGGGACGAGTGGATCGACGTGGACTCGGCCCGCATCGCGGCCTTCCGCACACGGACACTCCACAGGCAAAATATGCAGCGGTTGTCGCCAATTCCGACGACCAGAGTGCCCAGTGCCCCTCGAGTAGGAGACGACGACGTACGCCGGATGGTCGTGGACGTGCGGAACCTCATGCGGGAGATGATGCCGCATATCGACCGCCTCGCCGACTTGTGTCAAGAGGAACTCACACGAGAAGTGGCCGCCGAGGCGACGGACGCAACGAGGGACAGTGACGTGTCTGAAGTTTCCCACTTGGTGGCGCCGCTTTTTGACAGATTTGGACGCTTGCTGGTGGATTCGGCTGGATATTTGGACCCATTGCTGCGTCCGGAGCTGCGAGGGTCGTCACAGCGTCAGCAAGAGCGGCGATCTGCAGCGTTACGACGAGGTACAGGAACTTCTGAACGACAAGAGGCAAGTGTGTCGGAGACGATGGAAGCGCAGGACAACTCGCTGTCCATTCGCGATCTCATTGCCACGTCTCCGAACACAGTGAGCGAGCCGAACCAGCGACGCAGTATCGATGTGCACATCCATGCGATTGTCGCTCCTGCGTCGCTCTCGTCTTTTGCGTCGCTGAACCGTGGTAACAACAACACAGGGAACAGTTCTGACGAAGGCACTTCTACTCGACGCCTCCAAACGCCATCCACACCGCCAACACGACACTCACTCGGCTTTGACGACCATCGCACAACAGATGATGAAGTTGATCACAGTCGAGTCCCATTGCTGGGTTCGTATCGTCATCGTAGTCATTCTCAGACAAGCGAGTCAAGTCAACAACAGCAGCGTGCAGTGGCACGAGACCTGGATGAATTTTTGTCTGATGACTTTTTTGGGACATCGTTTGGTCGTGACGCTGATGGAGACGATAGTGACGACGATTCTAGTATCAGCTACACGCACTCGGATGCGATGCAGTCGAGTCGATCAGCTTATCGTCCTCCTTCGCCGTCTGGTCGTGTATCTTCACCGCGTACTCCTCAAAGCGAGGACAGTCACACCCAGTACTCAAGCGGTACAATTGGAGTGATTCCTGAGGTGGCAGCAGCTGAAGAACGATTGCGAGCACAAGCGGCTGCAAGTCAAAGAAATGGAGATAACCGTCATGGCGACAATGGACGAGCGTCGTCAGCATCGGCTGAGTCTTCATCAAGTTCCTCGTCGAGTTTTCCCACTTTCTTGGAAGTGATGCGCCGCACTCTCAGTGGTGTTCGAAATTTCGTTCACAACGAAGCAAGCAGCAGTCCTACACAAGAAAACAACAATCCAGTGGAGTTGGCTTCGGGGTTTTCTTTGCCGTCCCTCTCTCCATCGTTATCCTCATCGTCGTCGTTGTCCACGCCGCCGGTGTCCCCAGTAGTCCATTCCTCTATCGACAACCCTATGAGCAGTCCTGGAAACCAGAGCGACAGCAGCATCGACGAGGATCTGGACTTGGATGAAGTGGACTAAACACGGTAACGTGGTGATTGTCGTAGTTCGTAATACGACTCGAAATACTTCCCTGAACGCGAAGTTGTATATTGAATAACGGTTTCTATGGTGTGAAGCGTGTGTTTCTTTTTTTGCGTGCTTGCTCAGGGTGGAGAGTTTTACGGTTATCGAGATGGTATTCACCACTGCAACACCCGATTGTTTTCGGATCTCTCGTTTTAGCTTGTTTTTGCTACTCATCTGTTGTCTTTTGTTATTGTACAGGTAAGGCGTTTTCAGTAAATATGACGCGAACGCAAGTCGAGATCCGTCTCGTTCCCTCGAAGAGTACCGTCAGAAAAGCAGAACATCCGCCTACATACCAGCAAGCACAAAACATGCCTAGTTCTACATCGCTCACTCAGTGGGAGTTGAATCACGAGCACCTTTCGGTGGAAATAAGAAACGATTAAGTCGCTCCCCTTCAGTGAGAGAAGATGATACTTCATCGCACGCTGATTCATTTGAACCTGACGATACTGAAGAAGAGAACGTTGAGACATCATATATCGCATCCGAGTTGACAGCGAACGGTGGTGCGCACGATGATGAAACTGGTAATGAAAGTGAAACAGGTACAGCAAAAATATGTATCAATGAGCTCGGAAATATGGACGAGATCGAGCTAGAGCAGATGCAGGAGGTTTCCTTTAATGAGTACCCCTCAAATCCGAAAGCACAGATAGGAACAAAGCTGTTCAAGGGAGAACGAGAACGACAAACGCGGTTTTACTACGACCAACATACGTATACCGTCGTATCTCGTTTGCGGGCTGTCAACAAGCGTCTAAGCCATCAGCTGGAGCAGCAAAACAAATTGGTTACCACTATGATTGAAGAAAAGAAACAATATTTACAGTTGATCGACAGTTTACGCACTGAGGTGCAGATGCACAAGCAAACGCTTCGGGTACTGCATCCCGCCACACCAGGAGGAGGAAAGAACCGTGACTCATCATTACCTGTCGTGCCACGACCACCACATCAACCTTCCAGTCCTCGAGATGAGAAAGATGACAAATCGAGAGCAATAACTCCACGTGCTGCAGCCTCTCCGTTTCGACGACCACCAGTATCACCGTCCGGCTTGAGTCCGAGGAAGAACCCTCGGGCACGAACAGGAGAAGCTCAAGGCTGTTCATGCGATGGTAGGTCCCATTCTCATGAAGCGAATATGTTGGCAGCTTGCATGACCAAGCTGGAGAAAGCAGAAGAGGTCAGGAAGAATTTACAACAGCGACATGCACACCAATTGGCCAACTATTCCCACGAGCTTTCACGACTGGAGCGTCTACTAGAGAAAGCGCACATCGCTATTCAAGAGAATGAGAATGAAATGCGTCTTCAACGCACACGACAGCTCTACTACAGCACACACCCCACATCAAATACTGCTATGATTCGCCGAAAGAGCTATACGGGAATCAACACAGGAATTGATATCCCATCGAATAGCAATACTGGACGACGCGAGAGCTTACAGGCGAAGAATATTTTTGCGGACGACATTTGGAAGGGGTTGTTACCACTTTCTCTAGATATGAACACTTCAAACGATACCTGCGAAGACACGCCGCGGGAAGTGGCATGCACGTCGCCTGTTTCATTCACTTCACACGTGGGTCAAGCATTTGAACTGCTGCTTGGCCACCAACTTCTGGCTCTGCATGACGGTACATTGGATCGTAGCACGAGAGAATGGCTTCGAGAAGTGAAGATGTGTGGTTCGCAGATGTTAACGCTGCATCACTCTTTCCAAGTCATGGCATGCTCGCTCCAGCACATTGCAGAATGCACCCATATTTACCAACTTGCCGAAACACTGACTGAAGAATGTCGTGAGTTGTTGCAAGCAGAACAAGTGCTGGTATTGGTAGTTGACAAATCGGAGCAAGAATTCTGGTGTCGTATGCCGTCACGTCTCGCAAGCGAAGAAATGACAGAGAACAAATCATCTGAATCTAGCAAGCCGAAAATGAGAACAGTGCGTTCTGCGTTGCCTCACGTAAGCAACACGTTGTGTTCACCACACTCCATATCTGGAGCAACGCCATGTGGACTAGCGGCATTCGTATACCACACAAAGCGAGCACTTCTTCTACCTGCAGGCCAAATGGCTCGACACCCAAGCTACTCCGTTGCTTCCGACAACGCAGATCGATTAGTGATACACCCATCAGCATCGACACTGCTGATCCCGATCTTACACGCTAACCGAGTGTTAGCTGTGGTTCAAATCTCTGGAAAACTCACCCAAGTCCAAGCATTAGGCCTTTCGATTGCTCTCGAAAAGTGTGATACGTTCACTTCAGAAGACCAAGCTCTATTGACGATATTGTGTCATTTCTCGAGTGGTTTGTTCCCCAAAGTCGCCTACTTCACTGATGTTGAGAGCAACAAAGTAAACGAAGAAACATTTATTCAACTGGCACCAGAGATTTTCACATGTCTCCACTTCGACGAACTGGGCAAAGTAGTCATTGAGAATGCGAAAAACATCTTGGATGCAGATCGTTGCTCGCTTTTTGTGGCAGACTGCGCGACGCGAACTCTCCACAATTGGCACAGTGATATCAGCGGTGCTGGTGTCGAGGTTTACCAAAGGTCTGCTCAAAAAGCAAATACTGGCATGACGATTCATTTTGGACAAGGAATTGTAGGGCTAGTAGCTGAAACACAACAAGCGATCAATATTCCGGATGCTTACGATGACCCTCGATTCAACTCAGCATGGGACCAGAAAACACACTATCGTACGAAAAGCATGTTGACCGTCCCAATTATCTCCAATATAGGGACTACAGACAAGTCCGAAACCTACGGGACTGATGATGCAGACAAAGAAAAGAAGATCCCAGAGCAACCGAAAGAACAGACACTTCTTGGTGTAGTCCAGGTTATCAACAAATCAGGCGGTGCTCCATTCCGTGCCAAAGACGAGTTCTTGCTGCAAACGATATCAAAACTCATTGCTTTGGCTATCGAAAACTCGCAGCTCTTCCAAAGGAATCAGGAACTCTGCTGGAATGTGGGTAAATTAATTGCTGAAGGTGATATCATAGAAGCTGTCATCAGTCTCGGAACTGCGGCTGAACAGATTATTGGTGTTGAAGGTGCTGCTGTTTACATTGTCGACCCCGACACACACGAACTCGTGACTTTCCACCACAAACGACGGTATAAAATTGCTCTCTCCAAATCAGCCTACTCTGGGTCTCTCATGGAGGATGCTGTACGCTCACAGCAACTCACAATTGTGAATGATATCACGAAATCTAGCTCGTACAATGCGTTTGTCGACAGTCTCAACGGTATTCCTGCACGGAACGTACTTTTTGCACCATTACTTGTGGAAGATGCTGAAGGGATTATCCCGAGAATCAACAAACTTACTAAGAGAGATGATGATGATGATGATTCGATAGCTGCAGACTCTGGACAAAAACTTGTAGGCTTGCTCCAGCTTGTAAACAGCAAAGGAAGGAAAACTCACTTCGACCAGCACGACTTGTTCCTGTCCATCGTTCAGAGTCAAAGCTGTAGTGTGCTTGCGGCTATCGTAGAAAAACAGCGAATGCTACGTCAGAAGGAGCAAATCGCGCTGCTGCTGGACGCGTCAATGTCATTTTTCAAGGAAATGAGTGTTGTCGGAGTCATTAATGCTGTTTACAACGCGTGTGTGAGCATCTTTGATGCTGACACGACAGCCCACCTCTACGTCTGGGAAGATAGAACTTACCCTGCTGATAAAGAACGCGAACGTCACATGTGGACTTCAAAAATCTTACCACAGGCTGCAGCTTCCCTTGTCGCTGGTACATGTGCGATATCGCACAGCTCGTCGACAAATATTCTTCACGCAGCTACCGATGGCAGAACAGCGACCAACATGAGCTTCGTTCCATCACTGGGTGCACAATCACGAAAACTATCGGTGGTGATGGACCAAATACTACGTGCTCCAACTAGAGAGGGTTTGTTTCAACAAGTACTCATGCGGGGCTGTGCCATCATTGTGAAGCATTGGATCGTTGACGACGTCGATAGAGACGATGAGGAAGAAGATATAACAACCAGCGAACGCGAATGTAGCTCGAAACCATCAAGTGCGGCTCGTTGGCGCGACAAACCAAGACTGGACAAGTACACCGTGAAAGCTGCTCGCTCTGATGTTCGACTGGGATTTATTCGACACGCTGTCGTGGCTTGTCCTGTGTGGAGCAGCTATGGTCAAGAGATTGTTGGTGTCTTAGTTTTGTTATTTCCTCGTGATCATCCTGCTGTTGCTGCTGGATCTCGAAGTGAACAGCTGAGTACACTACCGATCCTAACCCGACAGATTTCCGGTGCACTTGGCGTGTGCCACGATCTGATCACGGTGTCTACGCGTGCACGAAAGATGCAGAGTATGTTGGAACTGTCACGGCAAGCTCCGAAATGTGCAGTGTCGCTGACTCTTACTTCTCGAGGACACCTTGGATCATTCTCGCAACCTATCAACGTCTGCTCTCGAGCATTTAATGCCCGTGCATTATCAGCGGAGTTGCACCCGATAGCTGCTTCAAACTTGACAGTTCATTCACTGTACATGGATGAAGAAGGCCATCGTTGGTGTTTTCAGATCTCAGGCGCGACCGCGAATGAAATGAGGTGCGATCACTACATGCAATGGATCGGTAATCACGTTGACCTCCCTGCTGGTTGTTCAGAAACCGAAGTGTTTGGAAAACTTCGAATGGACTTGCAAAGTGTCTACACACGAAAAGAAGTAATGACTGGTGTCATTGACACTCGTCCACGCATAATCGGTGACGAAGGTTTTGATTCTCAAGATGAAGCACTTGAAGCGACTTTGCCCCGATCGTTACTCTTGAAAGTTCGTCAACTGTTGTGGGGATTTGCAGACGCATCATGGCAAGTAGATGTACCACGTGCTAGTCGTGCGTTATTTGGTGGAATTGCGAACTTTGGTCTTGAAGAAAGGTACATGGGAAAGAAAATGCTATCACGACGCGAACTGGAGCAGGCACTGGGATCGGAAGTCGGAGGTGCTGGTATATCCTTGACGTTTCATGAATGGGATCAACTTCATGCTTGCTTTGCCGACGAAGGGAATGGTCTCGTTGATGTGGAAGTGATGCTGACATCGCTACGACCTCAACTCAAGAGCTTTCCAGTGATAACGTACGAGATTGCTCCAGTGCTAGATACCGTGACGCAGGTAGTTGTGAGTGTACAAATGCTTCTATTTAGCTGAGAAATTTCAATCAAAAAGGCATATTATTGTCAACAAACGCAATGACAACGATGTCACTCACAAACACAAGAACGAAATGTAGCTTGCTGCCCAATGCAACCAAACAAAGTCGCTTTCAACTTCAGCAAGTTTCAATGACTACAAAACCGTAATCTAGAGCTTACTACGAGCTAGATCATTTAGTAGGGGCAAATGATGCACTGTATGTAGTACTATTACTGGTAAACAATCTTAACTGCTGAAGACTTAGGCTTTTTCTCGCCGACTGTCGTAGGCCATGAGGCATTACTGTCCTCCGAACTCCACGAAAGCATTTTGCATGGATTGCAAGTACAACCGCGACATTTTTGAGATAGATTGCTGCAAAGTATCTCGAGTTGTCTGTTCGTGGCAAATGGCGCCCATTCCTGAATCCTTCGATCGGACTTGGTGGTGTGTTCGAACGATTGAGGGATATCTGGAGACGACGGGGGACGGTTCGATGATGGTCCAGAATTTATCTTCATACTCGAGGCATTCGCCAGGTAGAAGCCATCGTATTGACCCAACGAGGACAACTCGATTCTCGTCTTCGTATTTCTGATATTTGGCGATCGCGACGACGTACCGAGGATTCAAGTCGTTGTTCTGAACAAAGAGAGATGTAATGTAGCTTCTGTCATCAGCGCCGTCAGATTTTAATGCTTGAACCTGTAGACGTTGATCGAAATGATAATTAGCTCCTTTTCACATCGAAACTCTTTTGAGTATGCAGACGTACAGAATTGAAGTCGAAGGCCAGCTTAGTGTCTGAGTTTTCCCTATTGGTGACGTACCGCCACAGAATTCCACCAGCTTGAGCCACAGAACACGTCAATGGTGTAATGGAGGTTGTTTCAATAACCATTTTGCGATCTTCTCGGAGTTTTACTTGAGTACAGAAAGAGATGGAGAGATTGTCGCTGAAGGAGGGGCTTACAACGTCTGTTCCAAGGTACATCCTACCCAGATTGTTGGACAACTCTGCTAGAATAGGTTTGGTAATGTCGAACTGGAGAAGTGGCCTGTCGAAAGTCGGTAATAGTTTGCCAACGAACTCCATCCCCTGAACATGCCAACAGAACAGGTTTAGACACCTAGGGATCCAATAGATCCGATAAACCTACCTCAAGTGCGTCGCTACCCACAAGTACCTTGCGGGTGGACTTGAATAACTTGACGTTTTGCTTATATATCGCCTTTAGCTCTCGATTCAGACGCTCAGCGTGTACTCTCTTCTCGCATTTGATTATCGCTTGACGTCGCCAATGAAGCTGCTCAGGTTGCATTACAGATGGCACCATTCCTTTCGTTGTGTGGCTGTGATGTAGAGGTAGCAAGTGTTCCAACTGCTCACTCAATTGCTGCGCTTCAGACCGTAGCGTGTCTAACTCTGCTTTCCGTCGGCGCTGGAGATCCGTTGAGTATGGGAGATTCGTTACCTTCGAGCAGCGACCCCTATACCGAGTCATTTTAACCTGCTGTGAGCCTCTGGTAGGCGGTGGATGGTCTA
This sequence comes from Phytophthora palmivora, assembly GCA_008079305.1. NCBI lineage: Eukaryota > Oomycota > Peronosporomycetes > Peronosporales > Peronosporaceae > Phytophthora > Phytophthora palmivora. Next base: position 45,897 of record VOQZ01002246.1, read on the forward strand.
CTCCAAGCATGTTGATTTCTGCCATGGCGTCTAATTGCGACAGCAGCTCAGCAAATGCCTCCGAGTTGTGATTTTCAGTCGCGGGGGAAAACATATTCTTTGGTGGACTAGACTGTTTGCAGTTAAATTTGAAAGTGATGGAATATAAGACTCCCAGTTATTAACAATGATTACTGGCTGAAGAGGTAGCCAATTTGTTTGTAATCGTTTACGCGATTTTGTGCTCACGTGTGTTTTTCAATTGTTGTCAATCGTATTCATAACACGTACATATAAGTATGGTTGACTGTATTTGACAGGCTCCCTGTGACGTAGTGGTCAATACAGCCACTACGCCAAATTTTAAGATCAGCTGGCCAGATTATTCTGGCTCAGCGTAATCGTGAATTTTCACATTTTTCATATGTCTACGAGTCTATTGGCTATATGTGGTTGCAGTTGCCACTTCAACAGTTCTTATACGTCTTTTCATTGGATGTAAATCCTCAGGATTGGCAACATTCCAGTTACCATCCGGATATTTTGATTATGGGACGCTATGGGAAAATTCTGGCTCAGCCACGCCGAGGCTTCGCAGGTTTTCATTGGCAGAGAAAGATAACAGTAGGATTTGAGAAAGATAGTTTTTAGGATAGGACCTGGATACTTGGGTGCAGGTCTAGTCACCCAGGATCGTTGGTTGCGAGACAACTACTGCTAGCGCCAACAAAACTAACTCAACCAATCACTTCTCAATTTTCCTCTTCTGTACAAGTCAACTCCTCCAGCAAGACCACGACTGCAGCGCCGCCGCTGCCCACTCGACTCCGCCTCCGACTCGCCACCGCCTCCGACCTCAACTCTTCGTCAAGGCCGCCAACGACTGATTCCTCCGTTTGGCTGGTCTGAGATCGTCACATGGTAGCACTTGTTGGTCAAGCTTCGGTTCAAGTTCAAGAGTCGAAGACTGGTATTGCCTCTAAGCACGAGCTTTAACATTCGGTGGTTCGTTAGTGTGGTTGCGTACTAGGTGTGTTCAGCACATTCGGAACTCCATTCCTTTGGGTTAAAGGGTATAACGCTTCGGCTAATCCCCCCTTGGTTACTGCAGAGAATAACTTCTGAGTAGTTCACACTTGGTTTCGCTTGATCTACACTCGTTGCTACTGAACTTGTTTTAGCCTGCATTCTTGCATGGGTAAGCGAAAGACTCGCCAACCCGAAGCACCGTTTATCAACGACACCAAGTCCTTGACGACCCGCAGTGAAACGCTCGACAAACTACGCCAGGACTTGTGGTTGACGACGCAGAAGCAGCTCAAGATCGTTCAACTCATCCGGAACGAAATTCCAGATTGCAAGGACTCCGACGCCAGGAACGTCTTGCACGATACGACTGAACCGCTAAAACATCGTATAAGCCAGACGCAGACTATCCTGGAAGGAACTTTCGACCACTCCATCCAGCTCGACAAGAAGCGTAGACTTAAGAAACAAAAAAAGTAGTTTCTTTTCTTCTTCTTCATTGGGGTTTCGGTAGACCTTATCAATACGCGCTGAGAAGTCCAGCAGTTATGGCTAAAAGAAGAAGCCGTGCCGCTGAGCGCCCGTCCCCGAACCCTCGTCCTCGGCAGCAAAGCAGAATGAATGCGCCGAGTGATGCAGATGCATCACGACTAAGTACAGAAGCACCGGCGGACACTGCGGCTCCGGCTGCACAGACTACCCAAGCTTCAGGCCCTGATGGCGATGTCAATGCAGCAGTTGCTAGTGTTTATAACGCAACAGCAGCAAGCCGCCCAAGCCCAGATGCAAGCTCAACTGCAAGCGCAAATGCAGCAAGCTAACGCAAGGTTCGAGTATCTGATGGCGGCGCGGGGTGATCAGAAGAAGAAGGACCCGCCGATGTATGAAGGCAAATACGGCGAAGATATCGAGTTGTGGATCTTCGCCACCGAGCAGTACTACGCAAGCAGACGTGAGTTAATGGAGCTGGTTTCGTAACGATAATCTCCAGCAACTTAGGCAAGTCAGTGTTGAACTGGTATCGCGCTTTTATAACCGAGTGCGAGAGAGCGAATAAGGCTCCCACGTGGTCATTGTTTAAACAACAACTGCGCACGCGCTTTTGACCTAGGGACTTCGAGTATGATCTTCGTGAGAGAATGTTTCGTCTCAGACAGAACGAGACTATTCACGAGTATGTCTCCAAGTTTCAAGACTTACTGTCGCAGACAGAATTGGCGATCAGTGAGTTGGAGAAACGTTTCTTTTTTCAGAACGGATTACGTGAAGAAACAGCAAAGAAGATCAAAGAAGAGAGTCCATCAACGCTACAAGAAGCCATTGAAATTGCGTCGAATTTCGAGTTTGCACACTACTCGGGAAAACCCCCTAGAGCTCCTGCGAAAGGTTCGCAAGGATCGTCAAGCTCGGGGCATCGTCCGCCTAAATCGAAACAGCAGAACAATAAGCATTATGAAAAGAAGAAAGGCGTGAACGATGATTGGAAGAAGAAAGGCGTGAACGATGATTGGAAGAAGAAAGCTACATGCAGAAATTGTGGCAAGGTTGGTCACATTTCTCCAGATTGTAGTCAGCCGAAACGTACTGAAGCGAATCGGTATATGCAGGGCGCAGTGTATGCGATCCTAGAGGCTGAAGCTCGAGCATTCAAGACGGAAGACCAAGAGAGGCCCGTCACGATATTCATTGACAACGGCAGTAGCCTGAACGGCGTAACTGAGGAGTTAGTGAAGAAGCTTGAGTTGGATGTCACTGAAGGTGACATGATGCAAGTTGATCTCGGTTATGATCAAGTTGTGCGTCGTCCACGTCGGACTGTAGAGATGTCTCTACAGTTACCAGGATTTCCCTTGACAACGGGAACATTCCAAGTCATGCCTGTTCCTGAGGAAAAGGACGTCGTTTTAGGCATGATGTGGCTGCGGGAGCAGAACCCTGATATCGACTGGAGTACTGGACAGATTGCACCTCGCATTAACGTGGAGAACACGCAGACTGTGAAGTTGAGACTGCCGAAGACACGTCCAGCCCGTTGGGTGGCAGGACAACGCCGTGCCAGAATTGCGCAGAGCCGCGAGATCTTCAACTACTATCGGCAGCATGGCCACAACTGCCAGTTTGGGCGAACGAAGATTATTTCGTCCAACCAGTTCCAGCAAATGTTGCGTAGGGACAAGGATATTGAAGCAGTGTTTGTAATCAATCCGTATGATTCGGAGAAGGCTGAACGCTTCAATAGTCAAGGATGGGATGCTCTCAAGGGCAATCCGGCGTATAAGACGCTACTAAAGTATGCGGATACGGTTTTCCGTACGGAACTTCCGAATGAGACACCGCCAGTACGAGAAGGTATTGAGCATGAGATTTTGCTCAAACCTGGTACTACGCCTATTTCGGTCAAACAATGGCGCCAAAGTCCTGATCAGAGAAAAACGATACAGGAATGGACCAAAGAGATGGTTCAAGCTGGCATCATTCGACCGAGTACGTCAGCCTTTTGTGCACCGACTTTCTGTGTGAAAAAACCAGTTGGTTGGCGAATTGTGCACGACTATCGTCAGCTGAATTTAGCTACGGTTTTACCGGCCATTCCGATGCCTCGCAAAGAAGACACCTTTGATGCGATAGCCGGCAGCTATTGGTACTCGTGCACGGATTTACTCTGGGGTTATTACCAAGTCAAGTTACGAGAAGCAGATATACCCTTCACTGCTTTTTCGGCTCCAGACGGTCTTTTTGAATATCTCGTCACACCCATGGGACTCAGTGGCAGCCCAGGGACCTTTAACGGGTTATTACAAAAGGTTTTCAGGGACTTACGTGATGTGAAGCGGATTTACTTCGACGACATTTACGTGTACACCAAGAGTGAAGATGTCGACGAGCATATTGCCGCGCTGGACAGAGTATTGAAGCGATGTGAAGAACAGAAACTTTACATCAAACTGTCCAAATGCCAATTTTGCGCGGATGAGATTCCATGTTTAGGCGACTTCGTCGGACGCAACGGCGTTCGAATGGACCCAGACAAGGTAAAGATTATCGCAGATTGGCCAGTTCCCAAGACCAAGAAGCAAATGGAAAGCTTTCTTGGGACAACTGTTTACGTTCCGAGATTCTGCAAGGATTTTGCGCAATTCGCAGGCCCTTTGAATGAATGTATCAAGGGAAAACGTTCTCGAGATGCTATCGAACTCGATGAGAACCAACTACGGTGTTTTGATGAGTTAAAGAAACGCTTGTCATCACCTCCGGTTCTCCGTCTTCCTGATGTCACCAAGCCCTTCGGCATTCGAATGGACGCCTCAAATTTTGCAATTGGGGGGTCTTATTTCAAAAGGAGGGAGAGTTGGAACATCCAGTTGCCTTTACGGGCCGGAAAATGAAACCTGCAGAGCTGAATTACCCAGTGCGCGAACAAGAACTACTCGCAATCATGCATGCGCTGAAGACATGGCGTGTATATCTACTGGACAAGCCCTTCCTTGTTGAAACAGATCATAAGAGCATCGAGATGATTCTTACGCAGAAAACAACGAATCGACGCATTGCGCGGTGGTTCAATGAACTCGCGGAGTTTCGACCCATGTTCAAGTGGATCCCAGGGAAAACGAATGGAGTCGCAGACGCACTATCAAGAAACCCTGAGTTCGAGCATAAGGCTGCGCAAGTAAGCCTTCAGGAACTTCTTCATACGGCCCAAAACCGTGAAATTGTGGCAACCATGGTAGCAAACAATATGACCGTGGCACAGTCCGCAAAGAAGATGTATGCGTGGAACAAGGACTTACAGCGGATTATTAAGACGCTTAAGCTTGGAGACAACGTTCCGCATTACTCGCTCAATGATGGTGTTTTATACTATCAGACTGGTGAAGATGAAAGTCCGCGATTGTATATTCCAGATGACGAAGATCTGAGAAACCGTGTCATTTGCGAGAACCATGATACAGTAACGGCAGGCCATCCCGGATCTTACAAGACCTACGTCGCAGTACGAGAGAAGTACTATTGGCCGAGAATGATGAAGTATATCCAGCGTTATTGCAACACTTGTGAAATGTGTCAGCGCAACAAGGCGAGACAAGTGAAACCGCCGGGATTACTTCAACCGCTGGATGTACCAAGAGGTAGATGGATCGACATTTCGATGGATTTCATTGTGTCCTTACCTTCCAGCAAGGATGGCTATAACGCATTCATGGTCATCGTGGATCGATTGACCAAGCGTGCTAAATTCATTGCAACGCAGACGACGGACAGCGCAGAAGATACTGCGAATGTTTTCATGAAGAATTATGTAAAAGATCATGGTCTTCCGAAGACAATTGTGTCCGATCGTGACTCCAAATTTACGTCCAAGTTTTGGCAGGCTGTCATAACTGCTATGGGAACGCAGCATAACCTGTCATCAGCGTTTAGACCACAGACGGATGGACAAACGGAACGTACAAACCGTTTTATCGGAGATTATCTTCGAGGAGTCGTTAACCCAGCCCAGAGCGATTGGGATGAGTTTATTCATATGGCAGAGTTTGCCTACAATCGACGTGTGCATGCTACGATTGGTATGTCACCGTTTGAAGCGGATCTTGGGTATATTCCATACATGCCCGACGATGTAGTGTCAGATCCGGAATTCAAGAAGTTGGAGAAAGCAGCAAGAGAGTTTTTACTCCGACAAGAAGCCTTCCTCAAGGTCGCGCAAGACCGTATGAGTGAAGCCCAAGAGCGCATGAAGTATTATTACGACAGAAACAGACTTGTCCAAGACTTCAAAACTGGCGACATGGTGTTACTAGACGGAAAGAATTTGGATATCCGTCATAAGGGGTACGCACAATCGGAGAAGTTAGCTCCGAGGTTCATTGGGCCATTTCCTGTCCAGAAGAAGGTATCTCGTGACTCGTATGAGTTGGCATTATCGAAGAACCTGAAGTTGCATCCAGTTTTCCATACGTCACTGTTGCAACCGTACCGCAAAGATCCAAAGCGTCGACAGAAGGTGAACAAGGTTGTGCTAGCCGATGGAACGGAAGGGCAACTGGTTGAAGCTGTAATTAACAACCGCAAGCGCAAAGGAAAGATGCAGTACCAGATTTGGTGGCTCGGTGAAACGAAGAAGGACGCAACATGGGAACCAGTTGAGAACCTGAAACAGATCCCAGGACTCATCGCCCTCTATTGGAAATCCAAGAAAAGAGAGAAGCCTTTTTAGGAGGTGGTGCTTTCTCGAAAGGAGGTCATGTGACGTAGTGGTCAATACAGCCACTACGCCAAATTTTAAGATCAGCTGGCCAGATTATTCTGGCTCAGCGTAATCGTGAATTTTCACATTTTTCATATGTCTACGAGTCTATTGGCTATATGTGGTTGCAGTTGCCACTTCAACAGTTCTTATACGTCTTTTCATTGGATGTAAATCCTCAGGATTGGCAACATTCCAGTTACCATCCGGATATTTTGATTATGGGACGCTATGGGAAAATTCTGGCTCAGCCACGCCGAGGCTTCGCAGGATTTCATTGGCAGAGAAAGATAACAGTAGGATTTGAGAAAGATAGTTTTTAGGATAGGACCTGGATACTTGGGTGCAGGTCTAGTCACCCAGGATCGTTGGTTGCGAGACAACTACTGCTAGCGCCAACAAAACTAACTCAACCAATCACTTCTCAATTTTCCTCTTCTGTACAAGTCAACTCCTCCAGCAAGACCACGACTGCAGCGCCGCCGCTGCCCACTCGACTCCGCCTCCGACTCGCCACCGCCTCCGACCTCAACTCTTCGTCAAGGCCGCCAACGACTGATTCCTCCGTTTGGCTGGTCTGAGATCGTCACACTCCCAGTGTTGCGTGAGTGAGTGATCGACTACCAGAGCCGCTGGTAGACTGGACTTTCATGATACATATAGAGGACTCCCGGGCTGAGCCATGTGATCACAATCCTGATAAATCACTACATGTACATGCATTAATACCATATTCACTATGAATGCACAGGATCTCGAGGCTCGAATCATGTTGCTAGTACATATTAATATATGAACAGCTTAAAAGATATAATTCTTTGGTAGCATTTGAAGTGGTTAAGGATAGGTTAATTGTACCGATCCTACCAATCGAAATGTTGTCTTGAAGACAATCGCTTAAAGTATTCCTGCACAAAAGAAACACAAAGCCCACGCTCAGTAACGACATCTGGTTCAGGTGCAGTGGAAAACATGCCCCAATACTCGGCGAAACATATCATTTTAATAGAGGTGACCAATGGTCCTATAGACTGCAAACAGCCAGGCGTTCATTGCATTGTCGTTGTCGTCTTTTACTCAATACACCAAATAACAGTTATTCAACAGCACATTGTCCACTTCACTCTACCACTGTAGCTATGGAAGTCTACTGATACCGACCGTAGGGAACTTATTAACCTCGTTGGTGATGGATCCGATCAGTGCTCCAGCTCGGCGTCACGTAGGTCCATGCGTCTCAGCAGATGCTGCATATAATGATGACTGCACAGACTCTAACTGTTGCGGTTGAAGTACGACAAGTTGTGCTTTTGCGGCTTGACAGCAAGCATATTACTGTTCGTTTCGAACAGGGAGCGACAACATGCCCGACACAGAATGGCGGTGGGAAATAATTGCGACGCCTTAATTGTTGCATTTTGACGTACCATCACTGAAAGTCAGGCCAGAGGTAATATTTACGTACGGAATACATCTAGGTCAGCCCGACTATTGACACCATTGACACAACGGAAAGGCGGCTAGTGACTGGCTGATAGCACAAGACCAGTTTATAAAGAAATAAGTAAAGTTATTTAGTACTGTGTAGGGTGGACACTTTGTTCTACTAGAAGCTCAGTGTTTGGGGCTGCACCACGTACATCGGTTCTTCTATATGTACATGTACGGTTATGCAGACAGTGGTATTGTGAGTGGCATGGCGTCGATTAATTGTTGGCAGAACCCTCATGACGATACGATTGAGTGGGGTTCAGCGGCTGGAGGCAAGCGCTTTGAACTTCGGCTTTGCGTCTACGAAATGATTTCCCCTATTAGGGCTCACCATACTTGCCTAGGGTTACACGCAACCTTAACAGACATGTTGTCTGTTAGCGGTTGGATAGTTTTCCTGCTGTGGTGTAGAACACACCAAAGCTTCATATCAAGAATACCTATTGGTGGAAAGTGATACCTTTCTACCAATTAGAGGCATGGATCCCTATCAACCACACGTTGACAGTCCCTTACATTTACGTTAGCAGTTTTAGGAGGAAAACTCAGCTTAAGGAAACACAAATAAAACAGTTCTCAATTTTACAGTAAAGCTATCAAACCTTTACTTAGATCTAGCTACTCTTACGAGCCGTAAGTATAGTAAGTCTACTTCTAAGTAACCTACGCTTCCTCATACGCGTGCGCACACGTGTACGCTAGGTAGTGAGCCAAGTAGGCCCACTACAATACTCGTAACACCAATACAATATATGTAACGGGGTTACATGAAGGGGTACCCTAGAAAGGGTACCGCCTGTAGAAGTTGATATATACTTCTGTGAGTATTCGTTTTAGATACTCACTCATGGGTGGTGTGGACCACACCACTGCCACGTAGGTCTGGTGGCTGAGGGCCAACCAACAGTATTTGACCTACGTTTATTTGCATATATAGAACAAACTAGGAGTTTGTATTACAGGCCAAATGGACCTAATTAACTATAAATAAATCAGTCTAAAACTTACGCTAAACTGGCTATTAAGTCCCTCAGACCAGGGACTAGTGAACTGCCGTTCACTTAGAGTTTGTGTACTCTTAATAGCACGCTTCCTCTAAGCAAGGTTCTCGTGTGACCCCGTCACACTTGGTAGCACTTGTAGTCAATCCACGCCTACGCGGGTAGATTGACTACCTGAATCCTCAGTGGCTCCTACAAGGTAAGCCATGATGGATAGAGGGGAGTTCCCTCATTTGACCGACTCTCAGTTTGAGTCGGTCCGGAAGATGGTGGGCATCTTTGGAGGAGATGCCCTCCGAAGCTTGGCGGCTGCTACGCCGACCGAGCAGGTCGAACGCATCGAGGCGTTCGACACGTACGAGCGGGGGCTTATCGCTCACGTACAGGGGTTGCAGGCCCTCGTGGCTGAAGTGAAGTCAGCCCAACCTAAGCCGTTGAGGCTTAAGGTTAACCCCTATGAGGGGAAGGAGGAAGAGGACCTCCACTTCTGGGTCAGAGAAGTAGAGCTCGCGATGGATGCGGCTCTCATCTCGACCAAGCGACTTCGGGTCGCTTTCGCCCTGTCCAACCTGAGAGGTCGGGTGAAGCCCTGGGCGTACACACGCAAAGCGACGTCGCCGGGTTGCCTGGGCTCAGCTGTGTCAACAGCTTAGAGCCGCCTTCCTCCCGGCGAACTATGAGTATCGCCAGCGCCCCCGCTTCCTTGTCAGTACACTCTGGTGTAGCGGGATCAGCAAAATCTGCGAGATCGCTAGATCCAACTTCCCACCAATGCCCGGACACCGACTAACGAAGGGGGTCCTCCGATGATCCGTGATCTGCTGAACTTGCTCACCTTGTGTACCCGTCGGTTGGGCTGGATCTTCCTCTCTTGGTGACTGCTAAGTTGCTCGATCGGTGTTGGATGAACGTCTTGGCGTGATGTTGGGGTGTAGAGTGGCGTGGAAGTCTTCACACCACTCGCCAGTAGTAGATCCGGAGTCCAAGCGATTAGATCAAGCTTGGATCCGGCGGCCTAGATCTGGATCCGGCCTTGTAGTAATTCCTTTCTTGTTGATTTCCCTTTATGCGGGGTCCTTTGACTGCTTGGCGCTTCCTATAGCGCGATCTTGATCGTTGAGAGACCGAAGATCTGCCGGCTAAGCAATTAATACCGGGATCTTGGATCTGCACTTAGGGTAAGATACTAGGAGGTTGGATCTAGCCAATATATTATCTAGATATTATCAACCACCCTAGATCTACACACCTAAATCGCTATTAATACCGTAGGGCCAATGTAGTTCCCGTTTCCAGGCGCGTAGCGAAGCACTTGTGTCGTACGATGCAAATTCGTTTCTGATTTAATGTTAAGACCTATCCCATCCTGTAACCTATCCTTAACGACACATCGACTGATTACGCTATCCTGATTCTTGTCCTTTCTTGTCCTCACCATCATAGCAGTCGACATCTTTGCAGATCACCCTGGATATGAACCATAAACATTAGATCACTAGTCGCAATGTTGTGATCTGGACTTCTCCTTCCTCCAGTATCGTAATCATCCCTCGTAATATCCAGATCACACGTCTCCCGAGTCAGATCATGCCTTAATAAGCCAGATCATGCTGATCCAATTGTGGATCGGCTAGATCGGCTAGATCGCCTTGATCTAGGATTCCCACAGTTGATCCCATGATAATACTTCGTAATAAGCATAATTGCAATATATCCAAGCTTACTCCATGCTGTTAATCCTCCAATCACCTTCCAGCTTCATCGTAATATAGCTCGATCCCAGGTCACTCGGATCCGCCTATGGATCGGGATCCGTTAGTCCTGATCCATGTTCCCCGAATGGACACCGATATGTTAACCATCCTAGGCTTCTGTGGCGAAGTGGGTGAACACTTTACCGCCCAAAGTATAGCGCGCCCGAAGAGTGGGGGTTGGTCCTTAGAGAAGAACCGACTTTTCGGGTAGTACAGGTCCTGGATCAAGTACTAGACTCGATCCAGGTTGGCGTGTGACCTTGTGCAATCCCTATAGGTGTCGATTAATTCGGCGGACCGGGTTTCACCGGGTATTTGTATTCCTAAGATAGACACACAGAAAATGTAAGAACTTCCAGGTTATACGTATCCTGGGGGTCTTGAATGTGGGTTGAGAGATCACGAGTAAAGACCTTCTTCCCAAAAGATAACCTAAAATAATACAGAGTTTGAATATACAATATGCAGCCTGTCAGTTAGTTAGCACGCCCGAATACAGGTAAATTTCGGGATGCCCTACGCGCACCACCCCCGAAATGCTCGAGGGAAACAATAGAATGTCTTTCCTAAACACACAGTAATCAACAGTCAAATCCTAGGGGTGATCACTACCAAACCTCCTAAGATCGCAGGGAAATGAATATGAAATGCAAGGGGCACTCGGAGTGTCCGCTAGCAACTTAGCAAATAAAATAACTGGATCACTCCGAGTGTTCAAGCCCACTGGTCCCCAAGTTAATTCGACTTGAACGTGTTGAGAGTTATTACGCGGTTAGCGCAGCCTTGGCCGTCCTCACTCTGGGGCCCTCCTAATTTGAGCGGTCCTCCAGGTAGTCCTTCCTCGACGAGATGTATAGGGTAACACGGTGACCTCCCTTGGTCGCCTGTGTTCCGAGGGACGCTTGTACTTCACAACGCAATCAAAACCCGAAGACACTTGTGCTTCACGACACAAATCAAACTCTGTTTAAAATTATCTTCTACCTCTTTGGCATTCTAAATTCTTCTTCTGTTTTTGGTAGTCTTGGTACTTCTTTGGCGGTCTTCCTTTACTTCGTGAGGTCACACTTGGGTAGACTTGGTCTCATTATACTTGAAATGTCACGTCGAACTTGGATCTGCATACACTCATCAGCGATGTCTCGGCTCTTCTGAGATCGGCAGCACGGGTCTTGTTCTTGCACGATGTAATCATCTGATTGCGATACTCTTGGGTCGTACTGTCTTGACTCTGCTTGAATGTCAGTAAACTGACTTCCGGACTGAACTTATCTTCAGCAACTTGATCTTCGATCTTGTTCTTCGACAGTCGCTTGGTCATTCAGGATGTATTGTCATTCGGGATGTACATTCCGGTTGTACGGCATAACTTCGGATGGAGTCTTCGTATCCGGTAGGCGATCGAACTTTCAGGATGAGGGAGACTGTCTTGGGGTTTACATGTGTAGGTAGGGTCGTAATTGTGGAAACCTTGGAGTTTCAGGGTGTTTCGGGTGATGTTCGGCTCCGTCAAGGTAGGCTGCTCCTCGGGATACGTTCTCCGAGGGCACTTGCTTCCTTCTCTTGGATACCTGCCGTCAAGGAATCGGCGGTCGGACTGAGCGTCGGTATTGCATCCTGAATGTGGTACCCATTCAGGGCGTACGCTTCCAACCTGTGAGCCTCTCCGTAACCGAACATCTGCATCCCCAAAGTCCAAACCATCAATTCGCCCAGGAGTCCCACTCAATACCCATCTCGAAAACCATCATCTTAGTCCGAATCAGTGTGCGGGTTGTCCCGGCTGGGCAGCTGCGGGTGTGCCTAGAAAATTCAGAGGCACATCGTCACAACCGCCCCTCGGATACACGGTCTTTCACTGAGGAAATTACCATCGAAGTGACAGAACATGAGCCGACCAAACGAACGCAGCTATCCAGGGCGACCAGACATCCCGAATTGCAAAACCGTTAGGCGATTACCCCAGATTGGGTCTTTTCTGCGCCCCGTCTACTATCCAACTGTCGTACCCAATTCAGAGTGGCAACCAAGATTCCACTCACAACGAGAACTTCCAACGATCAAGCAACTGATGAGCGAGACACCAAGCAACTCCGGAGACCGGGCACCAACTAGCGGTTCGCCTCCCTCAGCGTCAGAGCCACTCCCTAGCGCTCAGCTTGAAAAGGCGGGTGCTCAGGATGCAGGCACTACTGAGAACGACCGCGGTGCAACTTCCGGCTCTGGCTTGGAGTCATCGGCTGACAAGCGCGGTGAGACGGCTCAAGAGATTCCAAAGGAGGTGGCGGAAACGCCACAAGTCCCGGAATGTAAAAATGCAAAGGCGCCGAAGAGCCGAAGCTCTAGCGCGGCAAGATCCACAGGCAAGAGAAGCAGGAGCGTCTCCAAGGAGCGCTCGGGCAACAAAAAGAAGCGGAGTTCGAGCAAAGATCGCTCGGGTTCGAGCACGGCGACTGCTTCCGATGGCAATTCGCCTTCAGACGTGGTTCCGGCGTCCACGGGTGCTCCATCAGCGGCGGACAAGGCTCAGGACCTGATCCAGCGCTCACTTCAGCCACTGCTGGCCAAAGTCTTCGAAAAGGATGATATGGACAAGCTGGATGCTCTGGCAGACGTCGCAGTCAAGGCACGCCCCGCTCTGGAAGGTCAAGTCCCTCCAACACGCGTTGCTGCGCCTCCTTCTCATCTTCCCAGTCCAAACACGATGTTCGTGGGGGTTCCGGCGACAGCCGCAGACTTATCCAACGGGAGCCTTCTCCGCGATGGCTATGGTGGAGTTGAGTGTCTTCTGAGAGTGGAGTCACTTTCGGAAAAGGACGTACAGTTCCTCGCCAAGTTATTGAGTCCGGATGTCGACATCCGTCGCGAGATATTGACTCCTCTGGATGTTGCGCGGGAGCCTGACTCGAGCGAGTTTCTTTTGACACTGAAGAGCATTTCAACCAAGCGGGAAATGGCTTCTCTTCTGCGTCACTATGGTGCTCAAGATCTGGCTCGGAAAGTCTTCGGAATGACGACTCTCATGAAGCGTCTCCTGGACAAATATCGCACTTCGGAGGCTTCCACCCAACGTTCGAGTTCTCAGGCAACTCGGCGTGCTTTGAAGGACTTTGAAGAGGTCCGCCAGGTTCGTGCAGACTATTCGCTGCTCCAGAAGTATTGGCACCAAGAAGCTGAGCTCGCCAAAAGTCACATCATCTCCGAACTGGAAAAACACGCTCACGATTACAAGCACGAGGCTCAGGAACACGAGCGTCAAGAACGTGCACTCCAAGCGCGCATCACGCGTCTGGAGAGTGACCATGACGAGTTGCAGAAAGTTGTCTACGATCTCGAAAACCGCTTGAAAGCGTCAGCCTTGGACCCCTCCAGGCTCATGAACTTCCTCCATCGCCATGACACTCGGGTAGACGGCAATTGGCCTCGCCTGAAAGCACTTCTGGAGAAGTTTCGTGATCATCAAGATCCTCCTGAGGCTTGGAAGACCCAAATTTTCGTCAACACTTTGGATGATCCCACATTGCGGCCTGAACCGTACGTGTTCGCGGATGAGAATGACGACTCTGAGGAAAAGCAAGATCCTGGAGACTCGAGACCTCGTTCTGGTTCGAAAGATGATCCTGTTGATTTCTCTAAGGATCCTCCAAGTCCACTGTCGTCGTCACTTCTCAAGAACACCAAGTCTTCGGGTCATTCGGCGGGTGGTGCATCCGATCTTCAGAACGTCCAATGGCGCCCCACGTCGTACACTCCGAATGGTGAGCCAGCTCTGGACACCGTCACCTCGCCACTCCTAGATGTCAGTGCGGTGTGTGCATCTCTGGATGGTCCCATAGTTTGGGACAAACTGCGCACAGACGTCCAAGTTCTCATGCGTTCTGGTTTAACACTGGATCAGGCAGAGGACTTAATCCGGAGTGGTCAAGCGGTGCATTCCCGGATCCCTTCTAGGATGCTCTCCGTGATGTTATCCCGGATGATGTACTGGAAACGCTTGGATGACACTCCGCGGACTAAGTTCGTCCCGAGCTGGTGTTATAAGAACGCTGAATCTCGTCTGGAAGCGGACTTGGAAACTGGAAACATTCCGTCTCGTTGGCCACCATTGTCCAAACAAGTTCACATGGATGACGAATAGATTCACAAAGCTCTCTTCGAAAGTGACGGGGAAGACAACGAAGATGACTCTCGCGATGTGCCGTTCACTCCAAAGAAAGTGAGCCCGTTTGCCACGTCGTACAACACCTCCTAGGGAGGCCAAGAATCGCTCGAGTGTAGACACGTCTGCTTCGGAGCCAGATACAAGTGCTGAACTCAAGGACGATGAAGAATTGTCTTCCAAGATCACGTCAGCTTCGTCTTCCCGAAAGTCACGTCCGGCTCAAGAGCGTAAGCAGTCACAGCTCGCTCGGAAGGACTACAAAGAGCTCCTCCCAATGGAACGTCGACTGATCGAGACTCCTCGTCCTGGCGTCAAATCGTGGAGACACTACGGCATCCTAGTGAAGTTCGCCCCTGGGACTACGAATGCTTTGGAGCAATCGTATGGATTTCCTGACTACGCCCCGAATCTCTCCAAGCCTACTGAGGCTGAACAGAATCGACTCCGTTGGAAGCCCGCTGACTTCATGGTGTTCTGGGAGACGAAACCCTGGGACAAGATGTTTCAGGAACGCTCGAAGTATCTCGCTTTGCACACTCGGACGCAGCTCTCGAAAGTTTCACGTGACGCTCTAGATGAGATTGTGGAGTTCATGTCGGATCACCGTCGTGCTTTCTGGTGGATCGGTCATTGGATCTTCATAGATCAGAACTTGGATGACTACTCCAGCAATCTCGCTAAGGAGCGGAAAACCGAGTGTGACCAAGTCAAGATATCGTACAAGCGACTGGTCAACAAGTGGGTTGACTAGGGCATGAGGGAGTCGCTCCTGGAAGAACCTGGAGTGTGGACTTATCCCTCAAAGTGCTGTCACTGGATCCTCATGGATCCGTCCTACAAGACCATCACTGGAACCCTTACTCTTTGGAAGAGCAGGTGAAACTTCTTGATCAACGTGAACCCAGCCGCGTGCAATGGAACACGTGTCAGTCCGACGCGGATCGCGTCAAGGACCTTCCTCAAGCTACTCGTGACAGGCTACTCCCAGTGGAGCACCGCAAGCGGCACCTGGTCACGCTGGCCGACTTCGACTGATTTTCAAGATCGCCACAACGCTCCTAGTCCGAGTCACATCTGCATGTTGCATCTTAACATCATAGCTAATCCATTTCGAAACGTAACTTCCTTGTTTGCTTTTTCACCATCATCATCATAGTCAATTCACACTTCATAAATTCAGGAACTAAAATCCACATTCAGGTATCATCTCATCATGACATCCCGAAATTCATCTTCACTTCATCAACAGTTTCAAAACAATTCTTTCACTTCACACGGCGACGATCTGGGTCGTTCTGGTTACATTCCATTAGGGTGCCTAAGCCTGCGGGTGATCATCCCCAGCTTGCATAGCTTGGAACCTCGCCTTGGCCCTCGCTCCCTTATTGAACTCATACAGTAACGCCCCACAATTCAGCTGAGACATTGGGGTCCACTCAGGATCGGCATAGCCCTTCCACTTGACAAGATACTCTCGGGATCGCTTGGACGTTCGGGTTCGTTTAACCCATCGCACATCCTGAATGCTCTCCACTTCGTACTCGTCGTTCGCATTGTCTGGCTCCCAACTATCTTCAGGTAATAATGCCGCGTCAAAATCATCGTCGTCTTCAACTTCGACTTCAACTTTGGGCCTTCTAGGGAAGATGGCTCTCGGCTTAAGTCGGCTGATGTGCACCCAAGGGTTCACTCGATATCCCGAGTCTTCAACCTTCAGCTTTACTCGAAAGTCGTCTCGAACATCCTCAATCCTGAACGGTCCGTGCCACAAGTGTGCCAATTTCCGGCTCAATCCAGGTTGCACCTTAGGAATATACAACCAAACTGCATCTCCTTTCTCGAAACCAGCTTTTAGGCGGTCAGATAGCTCACGCCACTTCCTAGTCTGTTCTTCGGAACGCGCACGTTTGCTTTCCGCTGAAGTTCCTCTGCACAAGCCAGTGCGTAGCTGTAGTCCCTCTGGAACTTCCTTCTCCACTCATAGGCTGTTCGCTCAGGGAGAGTTGAAGGTCTGGGTCCCAGCATAGCGGACACCGTTCCTTGAGCATCCCATCCGTGTACAAGGTAGAATGGTGTGTCCAGGCGGGTTGCGTCGAATGACGTGTTCAGGGCGAACATCAGCCTCTCGGCGTGTTCATCCCAGTCTGACTGGTCTGCCTCCGCAACATACGCCTTGACACTCCGAATAACCGTCTGCACCGAACGTTCTTGCTGACCATTCGCTTGGGGTCGATACGCGAGAGTCGCTCTCTGCTTGCTCCCTATAAGATCCGGAATCTTGCAAAGACCTCGCTCATGAAACGAGGATCTTGATCATGCCGAATTACTGAGGAAGCTCCGAATCTTCGAAAGACGGATTCCTCATACGCTTCAGCGACATCTTGAGCGGTTGTCGACGCCATTGGTTTGCACATCACATATCCGGAGAACATGTCTTGGAATAGCAACAGAAACGTATTCCCTCGGACTGACTCTGGTAAATGCGTCACGAAATCCATAGAGACGGCCTCGAAAGGTCGTGTAGGCTCAATATTGCCTGGTGAAGGACCGGCATTAGGGGGTGACCCCTTACCGCTAGCACAATCCACACATTCCTTCACGAATCGTTCCACGTCAGCGTACATCCCGGGCCAGTAGAACTCCGAGCGCAGTCTTTCATGAGTACGGGTGATCCCCTGATGTCCTCCCTGGAAATCTTCATGCGCATAGTGGAGCATATCTTCTCGGAGTGATTCCGGGACCACCAATCTGAGCTCGTCTCCAGCGTCACGCGGCCGGCCTCGGGATCGACCGTGCAAGTCGATATAGCACTCCTCGAACATCCAGGGCGAACAAATCAGCCACCTTCGCAATCTTCTTGAGACGCTTCGGTGAGAAACGTTCAGGTCGTCTTTCAGGAAGGCGATGATATCTGAGAGATACTGGTCTCCTTCCTGATGCACCTTGATCCGTCTCCATCGTTCAGCTTGGTACTCAAGGGGTCCCATGGGTGGAGCGGACTCTCCTTCCCTCGTGCGAGCTCTGGATCGGGTAAACGCCGCCAGTACTCGAGCAGCAGAGGGAAGAGGCTCACACTCAGGTCCGTGAAGAGCGCCGTCTCCTAAGACTCCCATGGTTACGACATTCGGACTGTTCCTAGGCATTTCCGAATTCGACTTTGTCTCTTCGTCAGACGTCTTCATAAGCTGCTCTCGAATTCTCGATACAACTTCTAGGTGATCTCTTTCAGCGTCTTCCTCAACCACCCAGGATTTACCCAATGCTAGTGTCTTGGAGGTCAGGTAGTCAGCAGCCTGGTTAAATTCTCTTTTAACGTGAACCAGGCGCACACTGTTGAATCTCTTCTTCAACACCTCACATTCGGCTAATCTCCTTTGAGGTTGGGTTGATTGCAATTGATCAAACCTTGGACTTGTTGTATGACGATTCTCGAGTCTCCCACAACCACTAGATCCTGGATTCCTCGATCGCGAGCCATAGCTAAGCCACGTAGTAATCCGAAGTATTCCGCATCATTACAGTAACGCCATCCAGAATGTAGCCTCGGGCGTCCAGAACCTTCCACTCGGGAAGTTGCCACAGCACAAACCACAGCTGCCAATCCTCGTCGACGTCTTCGCAGCTCCATCGAAACTTAGGACCACTCCGGAGTAATCTGCTTCAAGCATCTCGATACTGATCACGGGGGGTGCCTTGGCACGCCCTTGGCCGGAATAAGTGCTTCCGCGATCTTATAGGTGCTCTCTCGGTGTGATACCAGCCCCCAGGATGGCAGCAAGTCCATCTTCATCCCGCTGGACCTTTCGGATCTCTAGATCGTATTGCGACAAGGCAACGCCCCAAGGAACCAAGTGTCCATCGGCAGTCTTAGACTTGATCACCCACTTCAACACCGAGTGTCTGGTATAAACCACGGGGGACATCCTTCGATCAGAGTCTTGAACACATGGAGAACTCGAATCACAGCTAATACTTCTTTCTCAGCAATGTGATACCGGAGTTCCGCGTCATTCAGGACGCGCCCGTGAACCGAAACGGTTGGATGACACCATCATGTTCTTGCCCTAGAACAGCACAAGCCCACTGATTGGCATGAGGAATGATGACAAAAGGCTTGGTCCGATCAGGGTGCCTGAGCAGTGGCGTAGACACTATCTTCTGCTTCAGAATGTCAAATGCTTCCTTGGCTCGGGACAAGTCTCTCCCAGCTCGTACTTGTTCATCGGATAGTTCGTAGAGGACTGCAGCCACTACTGGGAAGTCTTCAATGAACTTGTGGTAATAGTTGAGGCTGCCTAGGAATGACTGTACACCTTTCAGGGTTGACGGAAACGGGAGTTCTTGGATACCTTTCACGATTTTCGG